>JAJPUD010006192.1:87913-136692 GCA_023553655.1 Myrmecobius fasciatus
AATTCTTATATATTTGAGTCAATTCTCTATATATTTTAGAAATGAGGCCTTTATCAGAACCTTTGGATGTAAAAATATTTTCCCAGTTTACTGCTACCCTTCTAATCTTGTCTGCATTCATTTTGTTTGTACAAAAACTTTTTAACTTGATATAGTCAAACTTATCTATTTTGTGATTAATGATGACCTCTAGTTCTTCTTTGGTCACAAATTCCTTCCCCCTCCACAGGTCTGAGAGGTAAACCATCCTACATTGTTCTAATTTGTTTATAATATCATTCTTTATGCCTAGATCATGAATCCATTTCGACCTTATCTTGGTATATGGTGTTAGGTGTGGGTCAATGCCTAATTTCTTCCATACTAGTTTCCAATTATCCCAGCAGTTTTTGTCAAATAGTGAGTTTTTATCCCCAAAACTGGGGTCTTTGGGTTTATCAAACACTAGATTACTATT
Source organism: Myrmecobius fasciatus (assembly GCA_023553655.1). NCBI lineage: Eukaryota > Metazoa > Chordata > Mammalia > Dasyuromorphia > Myrmecobiidae > Myrmecobius > Myrmecobius fasciatus. The sequence continues at coordinate 88,371 of JAJPUD010006192.1, forward strand.
GTCATTGAGTATTTTGTCCTGTGAACCTAATTCCACTGATCCACTACTTTATTTCTTATCCAGTACCAAATGGTTTTGGTGACCACTGCTTTATAATATAGTTTTAGATCTGGTGCAGCTAGTCCACCCTCATTTGCATTTTTTTTCATTAATTCCATTGAAATTATTGACCTTTTGTTTTTCCAGATTAATTTTGTTGATATTTTTTCTAGTTCAGTTAAATAATCTTTTGGGAGTTTGATTGGTATAGCACTAAATAGATATATTAGTTTAGGTAGTATTGCCATCTTTATCATATTCACTCGACCTATCCAAGAGCACTTGATGTTTTTCCAGTTGTTTAGATCTGACTTTATTTGTGTGGAGAGTGTTTTGTAGTTTTGCTCATATAGATCCTGACTTTCCCTTGGCAGATATATTCCCAAATATTTTATACTATCGATAGTTATTTTGAATGGAATTTCTCTTTGTATCTCTTGCTGTTGCATTTTGTTGGTGATGTATAAAAATGCTGATGGTTTATGTGGATTTATTTTGTATCCTGCAACTTTGCTAAAGTTGTGGATTAATTCTAATAGTTTTTTAGTTGATTCTCTAGAGTTCTCTAAGTAGACCATCATATCATCTGGAAAGAGTGATAATTTGGTTTCCTCATGACCTACTCTAATTCCTTTAATCTCTTTTTCTTGTCTTATTGCCAAGGCTAGCATTTCTAATACAATATTGAACAGTAATGGTGATAGTGGGCAACCTTGTTTCACCCCTGATCTTATTGGGAATGGTTCCAGTTTATCACCATTACATATGATGCTAGCTGATGGTTTTAAATAGATGCTACCGACTATTTTAAGGAAAAGTCCATTAATTACTATACTCTCTAATGTTTTTAGTAGGAATGGATGTTGGATTTTATCAAATGCTTTTTCTGCATCTATTGAGATTATCATATGTTTTTTGTTAATTTGGTTATTAATATAGTCAATTATGTTAATAGTTTTCCTAATATTGAACCATCCCTGCATTCCTGGTATATATCCTACTTGGTCATAGTGTACTATCCTGGGGATGATTTTCTGTAATCTCTTTGCTAATATTTTATTTAAGATTTTTGCATCAATATTCATTAAGGAGATTGGTCTATAATTTTCTTTCTCTGTTTTTGTTTTACCTGGTTTAGGTATCAGTACCATGTCTGTATCTATTCATAAAAGGAGTTTGGTAGGAGTCCTTCATTCCCTATTTTTTCGAATAGTTTATATAATATTGGAGTTAAAACGTTTGGTAGAATTCACATGTAAATCCATCTGGTCCTGGGGATTTTTTCTTAGGGAGTTGATTAATGACTTGTTCTATTTCTTTTTCTGAAATGGGACTATTTAAGTAATTTATTTCCTCTTCTGTTAATCTGGGCAATCTATATTTTTGTAGATATTCCTCCATTTCACTTAGGTTATCAAATTTATTGGCATACAGTTGGGCAAAGTAACTCCTGATTATTGCTCTAATTTCCTCTTCATTGGTGGAAAGTTCTCCCTTTTCATTTTTGAGACTAACAATTTGATTTTCCTCTTTCCTTTTTCTAATTGAATTAACTAGAGGTTTATCTATTTTGTTGTTTTTTTTCATAAAACCAACTTTTAGTTTTATTTATTAATTTTCCCCTAATATTAATTCACAGTCCTCTCATTAACTTTTGCTTCATATCTTTCATCTGAAGGAAACTAAGATAAAACATTGTCTCTACCTTTCTCACCCCACTCAATTATGTAGCTTGTGTGCTGGGGGCACAAAGGGTTAACATGCTCATGTGCTTGCTTTTTTTTTATTTTAAAAGTACCATTATTCTGTGACATGAAGACTGTTATTAATGAGCCAAAGAAATTGGAGCTTAAGACATTCTTCTCTCCTGATTTATAAGTCTATATTTTCTTATAAAGGACCAGAAAATCTAAGTAGCCTGTAGTCATGGCTACACCACAAGTTGTGAACTTTTATTTTTTGCAATATGATTTGGCATGTTGCTGAGCTATATACTGAAGGAAAATTATGACTTTTGATAAAGTAAACTGTTTAGGATATCTCTAGATTAGTTCAACTAGTAGAGGCTCCCATACTTTGGAAACAGCTTAAAACTATTTGCAAAAGAGATCAACCAGCAAAAAGTTATGTGGTATTCCAAAGTTCTATGCTCCAACTTCAGGCAAGCATACTATAGAACTTGAGAAGTCAGCCACTGGGGACATAGAAGAACATTGGGTTCTTATTCAGTCAACCTCTACTGTTGTTCAGAGCAACACTGACACTCTCCACAGAACGTCATGTGCAGTACCTATGAAAGGAAATATGATGTACCTTTTGGGGTAAAGGTAGGAAAGATGACAAAAGGTGAGAAATCTGAAGGGGAAAAAGTTTCTGGCAGTGATTATGATTGAAAATGATTCTTACGAGTTAGACACAAAAGATGAATTCTTTCAGTAATAAATATCTTCTTAAATGACACCTTCAGGAAAAGGTCACCGATTTTAGAAACTAAAGACACATCTTTTTAATAAATTGACCTTAGTCAGATTAGCTACCTAGACATATATAATTAAAAGGGAAACTGCCTGGTTATGGAAGCAAAAAAGACCAAGAATGTGTGAAAGAATTCTTTCAGCCCCATACTTTCTTGAAGAATATAAAAAGAGAATATTTTGTGGTAAAAGCAATGAATTTCTGAATTGTCCTAACCTTTCCCTATTAGTGGAGGTTGTATAATAGAACACTGAATGGAAGAGCTGGAATCAAATCTCAGCTATGCTACTAATTTCCTATGTAATTTAAGGCAACTCAGTACTCTCAAGCGAACTCCCAGTTTCTTTTTTTTTAAAAGTATTTAAAATTAATAGAAATCCCAATGCCTTCCCATGCCCCTGGAAATAAAAGAGAAAAGAAAAACAAATACCTTGGAACAAATATGCATAGTCCAGCAAAACAAATTCTCTCATTGGATACATTTGTTTTTGTTTTTGTTTTTTTTCTGTTGGCTACATTTGAAAATATATGTCTCCTTTGGCATCCTAAATCCATCACCTCCCTTTCAGGAGGAGCAAAGCACATTTCATCAGTGGTCTGAATGGTTATAGAATTCATTGTAATTTTAACAGTTTGTTGCCTGTCTTTATATTACTATTGCTATGGTATAAATTGTCCTGATTTTGCTAATTTTATCCTTCAACAATTTCTTCACTTATACACAATGAGGGAATTTGATTAGGTGATATTTTTTAAAGTTCCTTCCAACTCTAAAGTCTAAACCTATGAAGAGTGTTTGAACTATCAACAAATGTCTAATGTGTATATAAGACACCATATAAAGTGCTAGGGGTATAAAGGAACAAATCTTACATTGTCTTTAATAGAAAATTTTGCATTTGTTTGGATAATGACAAGATAAAAATTGGATTTCTCAATTAAGAGCCTAAGGTTTTAATTTTTTCCTTTCCTCAGCTTTATCAACTTCAAGGTGATAATCATATCACAGACTTTTATGCTTTGGGGAAATTTTGGAACAGTTAATTGACTGTCTCAAATGATATTTTGAGCTCTTAAAAAGTTATACGTATGTACTAAATATTATCATTAATGACTTCATAAATTATCTTGTCACCACTTAACTTAGGGTCTGTAAATTTGTTTTCAAAAAGCACAATATGTTGATATCTATAATTCAACATAATTAGTTTTCTTCATAATCCTATTTTTATGCATTTAAAATATTATTATGAAAGAGGGTCAAGAAGTTTTGCCAAATTGCCAGAAGCATTCATTAACACAAAAAAGTGTAAAAACTTCTGATCTACCTCCAACTCTCTATTTCAATCCTAAACTTATACTAAGATCTCATTAATATGAATCAGGGAGAATGGGAATAAATCCATAATAACTAGATATTTTTGCAATATTATGAGTAACTTTCTCTTCAAGTTGATTTGAGTCGTTGGCATTTTAATGATTTTATTAAAACAACTTTTAATGAGCAATTAACTAGGTATACTTGTTTTGGTCTTTTAAATCCAAATGTCCTCTCTTTCTGGACATTCATGACTTCAAGGTACAAAGTGAACAAAGTGAACTTGTGTATTTATAGCAGAAGCAACATTAGACTTTAGGAATGAGAAGCCAAAGGCAATGAATTTCACTTAAGAAAAAAAGGAATGTACTATTTTGGCACATTATTTGTGTTTAATCAGACATATCAAAGAAGCCAATAGTCTTCAAAAAACTTTTCCCCTTTTTTTGGAATAGGTCTTACAGATTTTATTGGAAACAAAACAAAACAAAAATTTCTTTCCTCATTGCTTGCTCTGTCCCCTTTCACCTCAAGTTTCCTCATGGCACACAAGAAAACAAGACAATATAGAATAGAGCCCAGTGAAGTATATTAATGCTGATTATAGAAAATGTAGTGAATCCATGAATTCTATAGTACAGCATGCATTAATATGCCTGAAAAATACAGTGGTTCCCTCGTCATTAGGGAAGACAATTTTAATTCTAGATGTCCTGACTGACCTTGAGTATCACCTAGTCATGCTGTGTTTAGTTTCTTCCTCTGCAAAGTAGCAGTGGTGATAATATCTACCTCCCTGGGATGCTGCACTTATTGCTGAAATGCTATTTGGTTAGCACTTTGAAGGAAAGTGTGCTAAAAATATACCTGCAAATTCCCACTCCTTTCCACGCCATCAGGTCATAGGACTTTGTTCAAAGTCAGTGGGTATAATGTCCACAGAAGCTATGGAAGCAAGAAGGGAGCTTGAAATCTTTAAAGAAAGCTACACCTTAAAGTGATTTTAAAAACGACAAACATATCTGTTCATTTTTGTGGAGAGAAATACAATTTTCATGGACATAAGTAAATATAAATCGGCAAAACTGAATTGTGCTTCCAACTAAAAATAATAATTTTCAAAAACAAGCCTGAAAAGGAATCTAAAATACATATCTACATGAATACAGAAGTATAATTAAGGTCTTTTGCCTATGCTCTGATAATTGTACACAAAGTAGACAGCCAGGGCTTTGTTCATGTATTTAGTTAGAGTTAACCCAGCTCCATGGCTATAAGATCTGCAAGTATTCCCATTACTAACCCCAGCCAAAGTCAATGAGATTTTGGCTTCAATGAGAAATATGAGATGAGCCTAGTAACTACTGTGTTATCTATATTCCCTCTCTTGCTTGAAGATGCTGAAGGTTTGCTAATTGTTAGCTAAAGATAGTATTTTGGGCTTAGAAAAGCTCAAAATGGTTCTTGATTTGTTCCAAATCTCTGACACATGTCAGGAACCAATCAGTTAGTTCTTATTCTGCCATTCAATACATGTATGACCTTAAGAAAGCCTTGTTTCCTCATTGATAAAATGGGGGGTATTGATCAGTGTATTTCTAATTTTTAAAAATATAATGAAATATCTCTTGAAGATGCACCTACATTTGACACATGCTGGTTGTGTGTCACTGAATGGTATCACTGTGGAAAGAAAACAGGCTTCAGAGTCAGGAAGTTCTGGGTAAAAATCTTGCCTTTGACATCTACTGACTATTTGTTTCCAGTAAGGTAACTTGACCTCTCAGTACCCCCAGACAATCATCCAAGACCATAATCATTACAGATTACATTCTGATCTGCATTAGTAGAGGGAGTTTCCTCATTTGGAACTCCCTATACTATTCCCCCCCCCCGAGGCAATTGAGGTTAAGTGACTTGTCCAGAGTCACACAGCTAGGGAATGTTAAGTGTCTGAGACCAGATTTGAACTCAGGTCCTCCTGACTTTAGAGCTGGTGCTCTATCCACTGTGCTACCTAGCTGCCCCGAACTCCCTGTACTATTCTTAACAAAAAAAGAAAAGTCAGAAGAAAAAATGGCATGGTTGAAATCAGTACCATCAACTTTGACAGCATAATGTCAAATCAGGAGAAGCCTTACTTTAAACTCCATCTCATTAGCTTCCCATGGGAAAGGTCACTTATTCTTTTGCAGCTTTAGTTTCCTCACTTGTAAAAAGGGAAGATTGAACTAGATCTTTATGGTCCTTTTGGGCTTTAAAAATAAAAATGGCTATTATAATGAAATTCTTTGGTGCAATGGCTTCAAATGCCTATAATGAACAGTCAAAAGAGGAACAATCCATTAAAGGAAGATTCAGGAGTCTGAATTCTTTTGTATTCAAATGTCTACATCAGGAGACAGAATTGTAAAGAAGACAGCAGTAGGCAGATAAGAAGACAGCAGTAGGCAGATAGGGAGCCTCATGGAGATGTGACTAAATGTATCATATAGAGAGTTCTGGGATATTTCTGAGATGCCCATGGATGTAGAACCAAACTGGAGTAGTATGATACTATGGAATGCAGTCTATAGAGTAAGAGATTCTTAAAATTAAGCTTAAATTTGATGCATATTGTTTCTGGGTACACTGACTCTATATTTAAGCTACTATCAGTCAGTCAGAGATAAAGCATATCTGGCCCCAAGAAAGTGTGATAGATTTCTATTATGGTTAATTAGCACATTCCAAGAGGAGTCAAGGGAATGGTTCACCCCATGAAAAACTTCCCTAGGAGTTATTTCCCTGTCCACCCTTCATAATATTGTGAGAGGTGAAACAGGTTGTATTTATCTGAGTTTGGAAACCTAAGAATTTCTCTCTAGCTATTTAGATTACTTTTCTGTCTTAATTAAATGCTTTGCTATTGGATTTAAGACTTTTGCATGGAATAGTATGTAGCACTAATTGTCACACAGGCCATGATTCATGTAACTGATTGCTGCAAGCATAACACACTGAACTCATGAAAGTAATGAGATTCCAAAGCCAGAGTTCTCATTTGTATCGTTATCTACTAAGAATTTTACACATATTATCTCAATTGGCCTTTAGAACAACCTTCTATGATATCATAAATATTTTTATATCCATGCTACAGATGAAGAAACTGAGGATCAGAAAAAAAGATTTTATATATATATGTATATATATACATATATATATACATATATATATAAACATTATATCATGCTGCCTCTCTAAAATTCTGTGATATTGTAAATGATAAAAATGATACCGTTAAGAGATGCAGCATGGTACATTAGCACTGGGAATAGAGTAAAAGAACGTGTGTTCAAGTCCCTCTGCTATTTATGACGTGACTTCGGCAAAGTCACCTAACTTCTCTTATCTTCAATCTTTCTGTTTTTAAATGATTGGACTGGACTAGATTACCTCTATAGTCCCTTCCTGTTCTAGATCTATGATCCTTTGATAAAGGAATTTGTTATTTCATTCTTTACAAAATTTCTGCTTGTTAAAATTTAAACTTCTTAAAGGATATGCAACACAAAATAGACAGTAGGTTGAAAATTACATATTTTTTAAAAAATTGCCTTTGAATGGCAAGAAACTGCCAATCACTGGGTTGCATAACAACAAAGTACTGATAATGAAAGCAGAATCAGTTGTTTCTTTAGCATTGAAGATGAGAGACATTAAAAATACTGTAATTTTTGGGTAACAGCTCTGTGGGAGTGATGAACTTCTTTAACTGTAAGGTCTTAGATATAACTGCCAAATAGTTTAAATAATTATTTATAGTTAGATGCAAATTCAATGAAGTATTTGCCCCATAAACATACATGTATTAGATAACCACTGAAGGAAGGGTAATGACAATGAAATGATCCCAAAACTGAGTGGGGAGAAAAGACAAGGTATAGATGACATTTGGGAAACTGAGTATTTTTCATGATTTCAGGCAGCTCCTTGTCACTAACACCCAAGTGATGTGGCTATGAGTTGTAGATCCCCATTATCAATAAATCATTTCAGGTATGATTGATCTAAAAGGCAATGGAGAGATGCATGGTCATCAGACATTTTTTATGTCTGAAAAACAGAAGATACTGTTGATTAAGTTGTATACTGATTCAAATATTTTGGAGAACAATTTGTAACTATGCCCGATGTTTTATAAAACCTTGCAATCCCACTATTAGATCTATATCCTGAAAAAAACAAAAAATATTTTAGCAACTCTTTTAGTAATGGCAAAGAATTGGAAATTTAGAGCTTGTCTATCAATAGTACCATTGTACTGGAAGAAATGAGAAGCAGGACATTCTCAGAAAAATATGTAAAGACTCACATGAACTGATGCAAAATGAACGAACAGGAGAATATTGTAACACTAATAGCAATAGCATATGATGATCTACTGTGAATAACTTAGCTATTCTCAGAAATACCATGATGCAAGACAATTCTGAAGGACTTATGATGAAAAGTGTCCATCTCTAGAGAAAGTGCTGTGGAGCGTGAATGTAGATCAAAGAAAATTTTTTCCTTCTTTTATATTTTATCTGTGTTTTCTTTCACAGAATAACTAATATGGTAATGTATTTTGCATGCCTACATGTATAATCTATGCCAAATTGCTTATCTTCTCAATGGAGAGGGAGGGAGAGAATTTGGAATTGAAAATTTGAAAAAAAAAGAACATTAATAGTTTTTACATGTAATTGGAAAAATAAAATATTAAGTAAAAAAGAAGTGACAGAAAGGACATCAGTAGAGATATCTGATAGGAAAAAAGAAAGATGGCAAAGCATAAGAAATACAACATATTCACTGTACCATTTTATGTTCAGTGTTAATAGATCCAAGTTCAATACTTAGTCTGAGTATTGAATTAGAAGTAAGAGATCTTAGGTTTGAACTCTTCAGCAGCTGCTTCCTATGACTGACCATGTGCAATCTCTCAGAGTTTCAGTTTTTTAACTATTTAATTTAATTATTTAAAGGGAATTAAATTACATGGCTTTTCAGGTAGCTCTGAATCTAAAAGACTTAGATATCGTATATTCAATATGTCTAAATCTAAATTCATTATTTCTTTCTCCATCTCCAAAGCCTCCTCTCTTCTTAATTTCTCTATTATTATCTAGGAAGCAACAATCCTTCTTGTCACCCTTGCTCACAACTTATGTGTCATCTTCTACTCTTTTTTCTCACTCTCCATATTCTGGTAGAAAGTCATGTCAATTCTACCTTTGTAATATTTCTCATATAATCTCTGTTCTCTCTTCGGACACTATTGTCACTCTGGCATAGGCCTTCATCAGCTCATGCCTGAACTATCACAATAGCCTGCTGATTGATCTTCTTGCATCATGTTTCTCCCTACTCTGGCCCATCTTCTATTCAGTTATCAAAGTGATCTGCTTAAAGCAAAAATTTGACCATGTCACTCCCCTATTCAATAAACTCCAAAGACTCCTTATTCCCTCTAGGATCAAATGTGAAATTCTCTTATTAGCTTTTAAAGCCCTTCACAAATTGGGCCCTTATAATTACACCATTTTCTTACACTTTATTAAAGTCTGCAAAGTGACTGATCCAATGACTTTAGCCTACTTGATATTCCTTATGTAAGACACTCTATCTCCTGACTACATGAATTTTACTGGCTGTCCTCCATGCTTGAAAAACTCTCTCTCCTCATCTCTGTCTCTTGACTTCTCAGGTTTTCTTCAAGTCTCAGGTAAAATATCACTTTCTAAAAGAATCCTTTCCCATTCTCCTAAATACTAGCTACTGTAGTTTCTTTCTTCTGAGATAACCTTTAATTTTCCTTGCATACATATTTTTGTATGTACTTGTTTGCATTGTGCTTTCCCCATTAGAATGTGAACTACTTGAGGTCAGAGGTTGTTTTTGCTTTTCTTTATATCCTTAGAACTTAGACATTGTCTGGGTCCATAGTAAATGCTTGAAGAATACTTTTGAATACTGACTGACTTGGGGGAAATGTTCCAATGTGTTGGATAAATCCTCAATGAACAATTTATGGAAAGACATGAGTAAGAATCACAAAAAAAAGAGGCGACATCTTACTCTTGCTTTTTGTTATTGTTTTTTGGCTGCTTAGATGCCACAGGGCTCCTAACCAGGGCTGCTTCTGCTTGGATTCGTTTATCTCAACTTTATTTGCTCATTCCTAAAATGTAAATTTGTAGATCAGTATTTTTACTGTTTCTTCCTGTTCTTTGGATTATTTGTTTTGTTCTTCTACTAGTCTAGATTCCCTAGTATATGATTTACAAAGCCTAGAAACCTAATCCAGAAAGAACGACAAGAATAATTTTTGAGGCATAGCATGAACCCATTATCATGAGGGAAAGTGGAGGAATCACTTGTTCAGCAATTCATATCATCCCCTTTTTTCCTCCTAATCCTTCACTAAGTGATGTGATTTGGCAAGCAGATTTATCAGAATGTGCACATTTTCTCTTAAATTCATCAAGTCTGATTTGGATTGACTTAATCTTTTCAATTATTAGGCTTTAGATAAGAGCACTGTACCTGTAGTTGGTAAGGGCAAGAGACAGAGTGAGCCATGATTGCTAAGCAGACTAGATAAATCTGGCATTTTAAAATAGTCATACCTAGAGACCATGGGTTAGAGACTTACCCTTTCAGTCTAGACATATTAAAACTTCAGCCTCTTTGGAAGGAGGAAGGAGGAAGAAGGAAGGAGGAGAAAGGAAGGAAGAAGGAGGAAAGTTTTGTGAATTAAACTTCTTTGAGTGGAAAATATTCATTGAGGCCTAGCAGAAAAATTTGAATCTTCCATGTGACAGGTATCATTTCTTTAATAAACCTCTTCTTCATGTTAAAACTCCCAGGTCCTACAACTCATCATTACATTATTATCTTAAGACCCTTTAGTAATTTGATTGCCTTCTTCTAGACATTTTCTGATTTATACATTCACTGTAGATGTAGTTCCCCAAATGGGAAAAATGATAACAAATTTTTTTTCAAATCCAAAAAAGGAATTTCAAAGAAGACTTTGACTGATCCAGCCTAGCATGAACACTGTTTATTTGCTTCAATAAGTTGGTAGAAGAGAAAAGTGATATAATCTTAAAGGTATTTTATTTAGACTAGGAAAGTGATAGCACCACCATATTGTCTCTTGATCAGGGTACATTTGGAATATTGTGCTCAATTTTGGTTACCGGATTTTAGGAATAACATCGACAAGCTGGAGAGTATAAAGGCAAATTCAGTTAGAATGAAAAAGACTTTGTCTCTGTCATGTCAGTGCCAATTGTAGGAGCAAAGATAGTCAACTTGGATAAGAGAAAACTCAGGGGGACACAATCACTATTTTAGAGATTTTGTAGAAATGATTTTAGGCCTTGCTGGGAAAAAAACTAGAGAGAAATTTCAGGAAGAAAAATTTAGGCCATTTTAAAGGAGAAATTTCCAGATAATTAAGTTTTTTTCAGGAGATAGTGAGTCTTCAAGCAGAGACTGGACAACTGGTTGCTTTTCAGGTATGTTTTTGCAAGTATTCTTATTTAGATGTGAGTTGTACTAGATTGTAGTGGGAGTCTCTTCATATTTCAGAATTTTTAAAATTCTGGTTGATTCCATTCAAAAAAGTTATTGTTTATTTTTGAGATAATAGTTCAAATTCTTTAGATTGATGCAACCCATGCCTTTTTTTTGACACATTGATAATGGTAAGGACATATTGCAACATTTAAAAAATGTTAAATTATTTTCATGCCCTTTTATGCATTTAGCTTAGAATTTCTACCAAATCAGAATAAATTTTCATATTTAATATAATAACTAGAGCTTTGGCTAATTGTATTTTTTTTGACAAAATATCACCTGTTGCTTTAGGTGGGGTGGATTTCTCAGAAGAATTACATTTTTCATTGATTCTAACAGCTTCTTGGTTTATTCTTTTATAATCTGTTCATTATAATCACATTAATGTATACAGTTGAGAGTAATGGCAGATTTATAAAATAATCTTAACCCAATCATTCCTTGTTTTCTTCACTTTTTAGTGCTGTTCTGAAAAATTAGGAAAAAAATTTCAATTGTGATATTTTATTTAGTACCAGCCAGTAGAGCTGGTAGACAATTTAAGTCAGTTTCCTCTAGAGATATAATCTTGATTTTGAATAACTGACGTAAACATAGTTGATTCCTAGCATTAGAAATGTTATTGCAGTGTTACTACAACTGTAGGCTATCATTAAATCAAAGATAATTTATGGTTCTTATCACCAAAACAAGGTATTTGAAACTTTTTGAACTATGCAATCAAAAAGAGGCAAAAATACTCTTAAAATTATGTGTATGTCTATCATGCAAAGTTCCTCCTACCTTCTTGCCCTTCACCTCTAATCACACTCTACCATATAATTACTGAGTGAATAAGAGAAATAAATCATGGGTCTCATAGACTCAAACCAGAGTGGCTAAGACTGGAAATATAAGGACTTTTATAAAATGTCTAATCATAATTTAATGACAATGACATTACAGTCATAATCATAATTCCTTTGGAACTGTCTCTTTGCATTTTTAGGCATTGTACAAAACACATTTAAACAGATGCATTCTTTGTTCTCTGGGATCTTAAGACTTATGCCAGATAATGAGGTGTTGTGTTACAATGGAAACAGTACTAGATGAGAGTCAGGAGACATCCATTCTACTTCCAATTCTTCCACTAAATCCCTTTATGACCTTGGACAGGAAAGTAATCTCTCTTTTCTAGGCCACTGTTTCCTCATCTGGAGGTTAGAATTGGAAGGGAGTGGGCTTTGTCTTGAAAGACCCTTCTAGCCCCAGAATTTTAGGATTGTGATTTGGAATATGTTAATGCATGTATTCAATAGAAACAATAATTATAACATGAGTGCTAGGTTATGAGGGAATGCTGGGATTTTTTGTCATAGAGATTCAATACTTTAATATTTTAAATTTATTTTTAATATAAAATTTTATTAAATAAAATAAAAATAATGGTAAATTTATTATTCTGAATTGATTATACAAATATATGTGTTTGTATTATATATCATCTAAACGTGTGTACATACATGCATATATATCTAAACATATTAAACAAAAGACATAAAGTTGGGAGAGATAGACAACATGCTAGATGATTGAATCAGGATTCAGAAAGAACTTGAGAGAGTTGAATATTAGAGTAATTACAATAAAATGAAATATAATAGGAATAAATAGAAAATTTATATTAGTTATCAGTAGTGGTAATCATCAAGGAAACAATACCCAGTCAGAGCCTTTGAGGTGCTTCCTAATTAGTAAAAACTACCTAACACTGATCTCTGAGGTCTCTTATTCTTACTCATGAATTCAACAAATTAATGAAAAAAAGCATGGTGAGATAGCAGTTTATTTGAAAAAAGTCTGGAAGTTTTAGAGGAATATTTTAATAACAGATTATCTGATTTCATTGGTTGAGGGAAGCTCAATGCAGATAGGTACTTACTTGGGAATTTATGGTCTTAGAGGGTTGCTTAGGATATTGAAAGTGGCTTTCCCAGGGTCACACAGTGAGTGTGTATTAGATGATAGACTTGAACTTAAGTTTTTCTGATTAATTTCACATCTACAATTCCATACTGTTTTTGAGGATTTAATATGAGATAATAGTGTGATGTGGTAGCTAAAAAAGCTAGCACAGTTTAATCAATATGAAGAAAGGCATAGTTTAAGAATGAGGAGGTGAGAGTTCTGCTGTGCTCTGCCTTAGTCACAGCACATCAAAAATTCAGTCCTGTATACTACAGTTTAGGAAGCACATTGATAAGCTGGACAGTTTACAAAGTGAAGTTACATATTTGAGAAAGGTTTTGAATTCATGTTATGTGAGAATAGATTGACAGGAATAGTGATGCTTATCCTGGAGGAAAAAAAAGGACTTAGAAGGAACTTGATAGCTGTTTTCAAGTATATGAAGGGTCATCATGTGAAAGAGGGATCAGATTTATTGGCTTTGACCATACAGTGTAGAGTCAGGAAAAGCACGTGGTGGAAGCTGTAAAGAAATAAATTGAAATCTGACAAGACAAACAAAACAGTTAGAGATATCCGAACATGGACTTGACTGTGTTGGAAGGAAAGTAGAGACTTCCCTTCTTTGTTGGCAATCATCAAACTGAGATTGCATGAGTACTTGATGAAATTAGCATAGGTATTCTTTTTCTGGTATGGACTCAAATAGATAGTGCTGAGATCCCTTCCTACTCTCAAATTCTGTGATTCTATGAATAAAAAAAGAAAATTATCAAAGGAATCACAGGAACTCTTCATGCATGTACTCAAATATATACACAAATATGCCTAAAATAGATATATGTTTGTGTGCAGATCTATATTTCAGAGTCAATGGCCAGTTATGAGGACATCATCCTGATGGCTTCTGTTTTTGTTTCTATTGTAAAATTTGCAGAAGACCACTGATGGATAAGGCTTCACTGGGCATGTCAGGTCATCTTAAGTATTCATTTACCTCATGCTTTAGATCTCTGACTTTCAAGCTTAAATTGAGCTTTCAGATTCTCTGGACCTCTCTCACTAATATAAGTTGTCTTACTCATCCTACAGGATAGATTCTCTCTGCTCTTTGTTTCCTATGGGAGATCCATGCTGGGTTAGACAATGAAGTCACTGAGCTGATCCAAATCACTGAAATGAACTAAATTAAAAAGAATAAATTCTGCTTTCTTTCTTGTCTCTAAATACGATGCTATGTAATCTCTATAGGGTAACAGATTTAAATTAATTTTAAATTATTTGCTAGAAAAGTCAAATCAAAGTTACATATATGTATATATTTGTGTATGTGTATATATACACATGATGTATGTGCATGTTTATATATACATACACACATATGTATATATATGTTTATAGACTAAGCTTAGTGGGAAAAGCTAATGGATTTGAGCCATGGAATCTCCTAGAAAAAAGGAAATTTTATAAATTTCTTAAAACATAATTTATGCTTTTATTTATTAATAATCTACTTTCATGCCTGAGACAAATATATTTATATAAAATGACCAATGTATTGTAAATACATTGCAAATAACCAATGGATCAATTAAACTGAATAGAGTAGATTATCATGGTCATGACTATCCTTACACATGTATACATGGGACCACCAGGGACCTCAGAGCTGAAAATGATCAAGAACTCATTACTTCTATATTTCAATTTATTTATTTGTAAAGATAATTAAGAATTAGGTGAATTCTAAATTCCCTTTTAGAACTTTGATTATAATGAAGCAAGATAAAGAGAATGACTTTCAGGAAAGATGGCTTTGAAAAACTTAGCATTAGCCTCTATTAAAAAGAAAGTCTATATGACTTCATGTTTTAATAGAATAAAATATTTTTAGTCAATTATTTCTATACACCTAAGAACAAGCTGTAACAAATTATAGGAGAGTGATAGATAAGTGTGTGTGTATATGTATATGCACATGTACACATACATATACAGGCCTGTATGTATGTACATGTACATACACAGACATTTGACAAAATCCTAGATTTAGAGCTGAGAAGAACATTAGAGGTTATCTAGTTCAACCTCTACATTTTACAGTTGAGGAAACTGAAGACTAAAGAATTTAGTAACAATCTCTGGCAACAAATAGCAGTGACCAATATTTAAGCTTAAGGCCTCTGATATTTAGTGCTCTTTTCATTATTCTAGACATTTATGAGACTGCTGAGTTAATTTTATCATAACATGATGAGAATGATGGCAAGATCATAGGCTCTATCTTCTTATAGGTCAGTTATTTTTATCAGGTTTCATGGCTTTGAGTTACATCAATAACTCCTGTCAGCTGTCTTACATGTATATGTCATTGCTCACAACAGAGAATGAATGTGGCTAAATCTTGCAAATCCATCCTCCCCCCAACAGAAAAATATCTGAATAACAATACTTTAACATTTGCATATATACTTTAAGATTTTCAAAATATTTTGTTCCTATTTAATCTTAGTTGAATCTCCTCTAGGATATTTCATTGGCATTTTTAATCATGTAACTTTTCCAAATTTCCATATTTCTATTGAGCTAACAACTGTCCTCCTAGTCACTCAAGTTTATAACAGTATAGTCATCTTTATTTTTTTCTTCTTCCTCATTATATTTCACAATTTTAATTAGCTACTGATTCTACCTTCTCAAAATTTCTCATAATTATCCATTTTTTCTTCTTATCTGTCACTTCCTTGTCTTTTGCTTGGATTACTATTATATCCATATAATTATTCTAATACCTATCCTTTATATAGTGCCTTCAGGTTTGCAAAGTCCTTAACAAAGGTTATCTCATTTTGTCCTTACAACCATCCTTGAAAGTAGGATTATTGTTGCTATTTCTATTTAAGAGATGATGAAACATTTAAATAGGAGGGTAAGTGACTTATGATCATATGACTAGTATATGTTTAAAACCAGATGACTCCAGATCTAGTGCTCTATCCACTGTACCACAAAGTTACCTGCTTTTAGTCTCTATCCTCTTTGATTCATCTTTTACATCCTCTTAAGAAATAGATAAGATATCACTCCCATGTTTCAAAACTTTCATTAGATTCCCACTGGCTACAAACTAACATACTGTACTCATTCCTGAGTCTGGCACATTAAACATTCTACAATAAGGCTCCCACATATCTTTATCTTATACTGCAATTTCCTTATTTTGCAAATTCTATGGTCCGAACACCCTGAATTCAATATGCTATTTCCCACATTTTTTGCTTCCCTGAATATTCTCTTGGATCCTGGAATGCGTTCCTTTCACATTTCTGTCTTTGAGAATTCCTACCCACAATCAAGGTTCAACTCAGGTGCTAAGTGATTCATGATTTTTTTTTTTTTGCAAATCCTTAGTTACTAGCACTTTCTATCACTTAAAATTTGTTTGCACTATACATAATTTGTATATATATTATACTTTATGGATCCTAATATATCCTCCATGAGAGCAGGGACAGCTTAATTTTCCTCTTTGCATCTTCAGTGCCTAGCAGATTTTTCTAGCATGTAATAGGTAGGCAATAAATGCTTGTTAAATTGAATTGAACATATGTGCAATTTACAGTGAGTTAATAATCCCCCCAAATGAAAGATTAGATTTTTGGGGGGGAGGGAAATGTGATTATTACCATATGTTAGAGGGTCTTTTTGAGGAGAAGCATCAGAGAATTGACATATAGTTAAAATAGCATATGGTAGAGTTTAAGAAGTAGAATTTTCTACCATCCCCCAATTTTCAGTTTATATTCTGTAATGTTTTTTTAATCACATGGTACTGTAATTGTTGTCTCTTTCTCAGACTTCAGATAATGTAAGACCCTGCCATTAATTCTAGTGTATTCCAGATTTCTGATATGATTCATAGAATTTTAGACTTGAAAGGGACCTTGGGTACCATATCTAATTTCCATCCCATGCCTGAAGAAGAATCCAAATATAACATTTGGTTTTCTTGCCTCTATTAATGAAGAATCTATTCTTTCCTGAAGTAGCTTGTTTCACATAAGGAAAAGTCCTCATTGTTATGAAACTTTTTCTGAACTTAAGTCTAGATTTGCTTTTCTCATTAACTGACCCTTGTTTTGACTCATAGGATTCAAATGAATAAATAAATCTAGCTTTTCCACAGTACAATCCTTCAAAATTTGGAGATGGGTATCATTTCTACCCTCAGTCTTCTCTTTTTAAGTTGTCAGTTCCTCCAACTAATTTTCATAA
Source organism: Myrmecobius fasciatus (assembly GCA_023553655.1). Lineage (NCBI taxonomy): Eukaryota > Metazoa > Chordata > Mammalia > Dasyuromorphia > Myrmecobiidae > Myrmecobius > Myrmecobius fasciatus. The sequence goes on from JAJPUD010006192.1 coordinate 106,045, forward strand.
GAATCAACTCAGAGTCTTCCCAATATTGTCAACTTCTACTAGAAATTCTGATATTTATCAATACCCTTCCTAAAATGAGGAACCCAGAAATGAACACAGTACTCCAACTGAGAGCTAATTGGGTTCAACTAAGAAGAACTATTATCTCTTTATTTATTGAAGTTATGTCTCTCTTAAAGTAGTCCAGAATTAAATTAGGTTTTTTTTGCATCCATGTCATTTATCTGAAATTGACTAAAGTCAAAAGAGATTGCTAAAAACTCATCGGTACTTTTCAGAAAACTAAGCATGAGTTCTCCATCTTGTACTTCTTATGTTGATGTCTTGAGTCCAAGTTTATGATCTCATTTAGCCCTTTTAAATTTCCACCTTATTTGATTCAAATTAATATATTAGTTCTCCAGATCATTATGGGTTTTGATTCTCTTTCATTGTGTTCATTGTCTTTCAGCTTTTTGTTACTGGGAAATTAAACATGATGTCTATGCTTTTACTGAAGTCATGTTAAAATTTTATACATTCTAAGACCAAATATTGATCTTCTTAGGTGCCTCTTTCCAAGTTGAAATCATTCAATAATGACTCTCATTATAGCCATTCCAGAAGTTCTGGATATTTCTAACTCTATTATATTGTAGCTCTCATCTTTCCATATTTTTGACAAGAATAATAAGATACGCTATGTCATATACTTCACTAAAAACTTTAGAAAATATCTAGAATATCTTCCCAATCAATTAGTAAGTCTATCAAAAAAAGGCAATAAGATTAGTTTGATGTATCCTATTCTTGATGAAGCCATGCAGGCTTTTAGAGATTTTTTTTTTTTTTTTTTTTTTTTTTAGATAATGAACTCTGTGTTGAAATGGGAGAGAGATGTTGTAAGTTATTCTAGTGCTCTGGACATGTTATTGGTATGTTTCAGGTTCACTTTACATTTAACCTGGAAGGTGAAAAGATGGAAAATATGTTTCCCTATTATCCTTCTCAACCAGTTTCTCTAACAGTAACTCCATTACCTGTATTGATTGAGTTACAATTCAGAAAACACACAAAATACCATCTAGGGATTTTAGCATTATGCTCTGGGACTGTGATTTCATCAAAGTAATTCCAGTATGGAAACTCCCTCCAATGGTGTAATACAGTGGAGAGTCCATCCATGAAGAGAGGTTAGCAATTTGTCCATAATTGATAGTCTCAGAGTGTTTCCTAGGAGCACTGAGCAGGGGAGTGATGGATACACAGTTAATAGGGGTCAGAAGCAGTGCTTGAATTTACATGTTTTCACTCTAAGTCCAGCACTCTATTCACTACATTATATGACTTCTCTTTCTGACTCATGTGGGCTGATAATATTTATTATTTTCAGTCAGCATTCTCTTCAATAAGTTTAGCTCAGGGTCAGAATCCAATAAAATTTAGGTCAAATGGATTCCCTATGTGTTGCAGGAAGAAAAGGTGAAAGCAAGAGATGTCTGCAATCTTTCAGAAAAGATTGTTACAGTTAAGATCCTTAGTCTCAATTGTCTTAAACCACTCTATACTTCATATCATTCATTACTGCTTTCTGTTGCTGTAGTTAAAAAAAAAAGGTCCAAGGGTCATAATTTTAGGATATAAATCAGATAAAAAGACTTCGTTGTTCTTACAAGTCATGACATGGAGAAGCTCACAGAGAAAGCTCTATTTAGCAATCATTTCCTACTGGTATGATAAACTAGGGGCAGCTAGTTTGAATCTTAAACTATTTGTAACTTGTCTTGAAAGACAAGATAGTTTTTTTTTTCTTTCAGGGTGAGAACAGGGGCTTGCTAATGTGTTTTTGGTCTTAAGAATAAAGGGCGTTTATTTGTTTGGTCAGTATGTAAGATCATTGCGTAGAGGTCCAGCCAAATATCAGGTTTTGCTCATTTTACCTAGAAATGAAGGAATGGGCAGAGAAGGGAAGACAAAAAGGAAGGAAGAGAAGAGAGAGCAAGAGTGAGAATGAGAACAAGAGAGACAGAGAGAGAACAAGACTTAGAGTAAGAGACAGAGACAGTCATTCATGTCAACAGAAGGGAAATAGAAAGTCTTTAACTGAAATATTCCAGATCTTGATTCACTTTCCAGACTTCCTTTTTTCCTATCCATCTCTTAGTTTTGGGATTTTGGATATCCTTGTTATTCTTCTCTTCACAGTTTAGTCTCCCTAGTTTCAAGGAATAGTTCATGATACAATTATGTAATTATAATTTTATGATTCAAGATCAGTTAATTTTATATTCTTATCCCCTTCTTAAGGGTCTTTCACTTCATTTGGATTCTTTATTGTACCAATGTAATTAGCTCTATGGTCTAATAATTATTTATCCTTTCTTTTGCCTCAAAATCAGGAACACTAAGACAATCTTGAACTGATTAGTAAGTTGCAAGGGCTTCCATTTATGGTTGTCTGTTGCTCTCATTGAGCCCTGCCCTCATTGGATGCTATAGCCTTTCTCTTGAATCTTAGGCTCTTTGGGGATATGACATTATATTAAAATGTCTTTCTTAGATGTTACTTTTCTCATTCTTTCCTCTCATATTTTTCTTACACTGAGTCTTTGAATGATTTGTTCAATATTTGTTCCACAGCTTCTTTTCATTTTTACCTTTTATTCTTTCCCTCATAACTTTATCATTGTAATATTCTAATTTTTACTTGAACCTGTTACATATGGTGATTTCCAGTTTCATCCTTTTCAGTCTCATTCCTCTTTCTTTTCTGTGAGCTTTGCATTTATTTACCACCTATCTACATCTGCTCTGGAAGGAATCACATCATTTTACTCTTTTACAATATTGTCTTTATTATTACAGCTTATCCTGAATTGGAAACATTAGCTTGTAATCATGGGCAAACTATCTCATTTTTTCAGAGATTCAATTTTACCCTGTACAAATCAGAAATAATAATAGTGTCACTTGGAATGGTTATAAGCACAAATGAAGTATATTTAAATCATCTTGCAAGGTTCAAAGTTCTATATAAATGCCAGTTATTATTTATTTATATTAAAATAAATTCTTTGAAGACATAAATCATGTTTCATTTTGTTGTATCTCCAGCATTTAGCACACTGTTTTGCAAATATTAGACTTAAGTTTAAGATTTTAAGATCTTTTAAAGAGGGAAGAGTTCTTCATTCAGTATGTTCCTTAGAGAAAGGAGAGCATAATACATGTAGTTCCTAGTCAGTATTCTACCTGAAGAGCAAGACAAGTGTATTATGCTCCAAATGTCTGTGCTTGACTTATTGCCTTTTTAATATTTATAGTGATGACTTGGATAAAAATATATATGAAGCAAAAACTAAAGCAACAGTGCACATGCTAAATGTTAGAGTTGGGACTAAAAAAGATCTTGGTGTTATCAAGATAGAATTTTGTATTAAATATAATAAAATATAATAAGATGAAAGTTAATAGGGATAAATATAAAGTCTTACATTTGGGATGAAGAAATCAATTCCACAAATGTAATAAAAGAGAGGTGTGTATAAACAAGATTTTGAGAAAGATCACTATGTATAACTAGAAATAAGCTCAAAAGGAGTCAACAGGATCATGATGGCTAATATGATCTTATACTACATTAAGAAATAACTAAGAAGGTGATTAGTTTCATTTATTCTGCTCTGGTTGAAACGTAATATTCATTTCTAGGTTCTACATTTCAGAAAGAACATTGACAAGCTAAATAGTATCATTTAATTTTGATTTTTATCCAAGATTGCATAATTAAACATAATGAACCATACAGCTTCCTTTTTTTCTTTATCTTTTTTAGCTCCCAAGGAATTTTAATTAATTCATTTCAAGTTTTTCAATTTTTTTGCTGATTTCTTTCTTCTTTTTTTTTTTTACAAAAGCATACTGGCAATCATGTTTTGATGAATATATTACATTGATGTGGGTACTTCCTGCAATAGAGTTGCAACTCATCTAAGCTTAGACATCCTGTATAATTCTTGTCCATTAATTTGCCTTAAAGGATTTACCTAATAATGAAAGGCTTTCTGGTAAGTCTTTTAATGTTTTCTGAATACCAGTGAAGTACTGGGATTGTCCATGTGTTATTCTCAGGTCTGCAGCCTATATTCACCCACCATTGACTTTTGGATGACCTATAATTTTGATTTTTAGCAGATTATAGTATTGTATAATTTGCAGTTATGAAAAAAGAATATTAGCATAAAATTTGAAGATTGTGTGTGCCTCTCCATCCCTCCATCCTTCCCTCGCTCTCTCCTTTCCTCTCTCTCTCTCTCTCTCTCTCTCTCTCTCTCTCTCTCTCTCTTTCTCTTTCTCTCTCACTCTGTGTGTGTGTGTAAACAACTGAGACTGATAAAAGTTCCACCCAATTTCCAAAATGCAATCCAGGCCACTCTTCATTCATTTTCCTTTTTCAGTGCCAATCCAAGATCTAACTATTGAGGTATTAAATCAATGAACTATATATCCAACTGAATATCATCTAGATAAAAGAGCAGATATTATTCATTTTTTGGTTTTTGCTCATGGATTGTTGGGTCAAAATTTTTTGAGTGGTAACAAATCTTTTTTAAAAGTTCCTGTGATATTTTGGGACTTGATTAGTACAACATCATCTGCAAGCAACAGCATCTGAAGAACTTTACATTTATTGGTAATCCTTCTTCCTTTTGGACTCTGTATAGAAATTCCTCCATATCAAAAATGTTGAGCAAATATATTTTTAGAAAATCTATGACCCCTGGAGCAGTTGTTTGTATTTAAATAATGCCTTCCAGTCTTAGAGATTTGCATATATTGAATTTTGCCAAAATTCAAAATATCAAATTCAGAAACAGATCAAACAATCTTCATAAAAAGAAAAAGGAAGTCTTCACTAGGTCAAAGAAAATATACTAAGATGAACCCCCAAGCCAAAAATAATTGAATAGAAATTCTCTTTAAAGCTTGAAAATCAATTTCTCAGTTTCAATTTTAAAGGATCCTATTGGATCCTTCCAGCCACATTTGGTAAGATAAATGTGGCTACCAGCCACTTTTGGTAAGATAATATGGGGTCAAGAGGTTGAATTTGACTGGCTTAAATAGGAGTGCTCCCCCCTTCAAAAAACTTACATAAAAAGAACTTCCAGAAAAGTTTTACATGTCTGTTCCAGGAGTCTTACAGAATGAGTGATCAAACCTTGTTATGACTCTAAATTACAATTTTTAAAATATTCTTCTCCATTCAAAATAGATCTATTTGAAAATTAACTCCATACAAGCTGAATCTTTAGTTAGGAGACTGTCCTCAAATTTAGATGTATCCATAACTTCATTGATATAGGCTAGCCATTCCTTCTCATTTGTGTGACAAATTTATAGTTATTTTTGCTACATGACTAGCCTGCCTCCTTTCCTATTATATTAACTCCTATTATATAACTCAGGATAATATATTTTACATCACTATTTGTTCATTATTGTTACTATGTTGCATCTCATTGAACATCTACAATGTATCTTCCTATTGCTTTTTGCCCCACCTCATAGCTTATGTTAGTGTAGATCAAGGATTCCTAAACTTTTTTTTTTTAACTCATGACCCTTTTAGCCCTAGAAAGTTTTCTATGATTTCAGGCACATAGGTATATAAAATAGGTATATAAATCAAACATTTGTTAATAAAAAATCCAAAGAAATTTATTTTAAAACAACTCTTTGGTATACACTTAATTTTTACCATTTATTAAAAATTAAAGCAAATTTGAATAATATAGGTGTGCTTGTTTATTTTTATATAAATAATTAAATCTTGGTAGAATATTTGATATCTTTTACTATTATCCTTTTTTTTGCAATTTCCAATTCCAATTCAGTTACATGATTCCAAATGGAATTGGAACCCACAGCTTTAGAAACTTTGGTACAGATGGTACATGCAATGATTATAGATTCTCAGAACTTTCTTGAGAGTTTCTACTTATGCACAGTTTACTAAGGAAAACTGTAAGTAAAAGCATTTAATTGTATCTACCTTCTCTATCTCTTGGGGTCCTTCCAGTTTTTCCAAGTATTTTTGAGCAATACATAGCTGGATGAGAACCAAAAAAATGAAAATAATATGTAGAACCATAACCAGCAATTCTGCCCAGAACAGGAAGCATAAACTAAGGGAAATCCTGAACTATGGGCTAGAGATTGGCAGTTACCTAGATTGTTTGTTTATTCTGCCTAATCACAAGACAGGAACTATTGTTTCTAAGCTTCTGAAAGACTGAAGGTTCTTTCAACTACTTCTAAATTTTGGCACCTAGGGACAAAGCTCTGGTTATCCCACTCTAGTTAGAACTCTGGTAATAAGTTTTTTTTAAGAGGGAGGAGCTTTTAACCTGAAGACACTTCAGAGGTAAAGATCTATTTATGCCTAATGTAATTATTTCTTATATAACTTAAGATATAAAAATCTAACTGCTTTTATTAATAATCAGTTAATTTATCTTTGCTATTAATATTGGCATGAATGATAGTTGCTGTTATGTCAAAATACATTTCTACTTTACTATTTTCCTTGAGTGGATGGAAAGAAGTCAATGAATAAAAATCAGTGATGTCACTTGGAAACAATTTTCCAGTGAAAAAAGATTCTGAGAAGAAAAGTATTTCTTTCTTTTAATTAAAACTTTTTATTTACAAAACATATGCATGGATAATTTTTCAACATTGACCCTTACAAAACCTTCTGTTCCAAAATTTCCCCTCCTTTCCCCCATCCCCTCCCCTAGAGGGCAGGTAGTCTAATCCATTTTAAATATGTTAAAATATAAGTTAAATTCAATATATGTACACATAATTATACAGTTATCTTGCAGCACAAGAAAAATCAGATCAAGAAGGAAAAAAATTGAGAAAGAAAACAAAATGCAAGCAAACAACAACATGAGTTGTTGCAAAAAACTAATGTGAATGAACATGCTATGTAGTGGTCCACACTCAGTTCCCACAGTCCTCTTTCTGGGTGTAGGTGGCTCTCTTCATCACTGAACAATTGGAACTGGTTTGAATCATCTCATTGTTGAGGAGAGCCAAGCTCATTAGAATTGATCATTGTGTAGTCTTCTTGTTGCCATGTATGATGATCTCCTGGTTCTGCTCATTTCACTTAGCATCATTTCATGTAAGTTTCTCCAGGTCCAGAAAAGTACTTTTAAAGGTTTCACTAACAAAAACACTTTCTTGCTACTGACAAAAGGATTGATAATTTCAGCAATTTCATTTTTCATGATCTGAAAATATTAAAAGGGAAGAGAGAAACATTTCTATTTAAGTATAATTAAACTTAAATGAATAAACATCTTTTTGGTTCAGGAAATCTAAATAAAGAACTAAATTAAAAGCTGGACCTTATCCAATTTTCAGGAATTTTCTCTATTTAACTGATATTTGTGCAAAGAATTAAAAGTGGTAGTCAAACTATGTACTAAGCAAATCTTCACTATAATATACCAACAAATTGTGATCCAATGAGTGCTTGAAGACCTTCAGGGAGGGGAGGATCCCTCACAGCTCAGTCCACTTTTGGAAAACTCTTAATTGATAAAGATTTCTTGACATTAAACCTAAAGTTGTATATTTTAGTGTTCTACCCTGATTCAGCTATCTGGGACCAAACAGAATAAACTCAATATCTGACATAGTTCTTCTTCATGTACTTGAAGACAGCTTTTACATACCTCACTCTCCTTTTCAGTCTCCTCTCCTCTAGGGTAACTATGCCTAATTTTTTAAGTTCTCATTTTAGATAAGATTTCAATCTTTCCCCAAATAAAACATGCCATTAGAACTATAACTACAAACTCTAATACTACAGGAACTCTGTGACCTCAGTGCTGTGGGTAATCCTTACAACAGGTAGATTACAGCCTACTCGTGATTGTCCATATTATGAGACTTTCATTCATATTCTCCTATAAATTCAATGCAAAAGTTTGAACTAACCATCAGGGAGATTTTGCATTGTCTTTATATTGTTTGTATACCAATGAAACATGTATTATCTCTGAGATACACATTGAACTCATTATGCAATTGGTCCATCTTTTTTTTTCTTTGATGGCATCTTTTCACTATTTTTCCTATGCAAGTCCTTGTTTAGGATGTGTTGAAGCTTGCTTGCACCTACCATGTACCTCTTCATAGCACTTTTTGCTCCAGGTCTTTGAAAACTATAGTATTTCATGATTTGAAGGTTAACAACATCAAAAAAGGAATTTTGGTGTTAAAAAGATGGACCTCTGTTTCAGGAAGAAGTTGGGGTCATTGAAACAAAATGCAATTTTCTGAAGGCAATATGGTCTGATGTTTCTCCTCTTCCTGTTCAATTCTAAGCCCAGCTCATTGCTCATTCACAACAGTAACTGTCCATCACACACACACACACACACACACACACACACACACACACACACGTTTTACATATTAGCATACACAGAGGTGAACAAACATATACTTCATCTGTCCATTCAATTGCATGTCATAGTCCAGGCAATAAACATTCTTAAGTCTCTTAGCATTTCCTGTGTGAGTAGTTGGACCAGAATGTTTTCAATTACAATGGATGCTTTAAGAGGCTTCTCAATATTTCTGAACTTGACACAATCAATATAATACAAACAGAAGAATCTGAAGGATATCACTAGTTGCAGCAAGGATTCTTTTATCTCAGATATATAAATTTAAATGGGGAAATTTTATTTGTTTCAATATAATTGATTTCCTTTGAAATCCTACATACTTTATTTTGTGAAAAAGCCACAGAATTATCCTAAGAAGGGTTTCATAATCTTCATTAGACTGCCAAAGAGATCAATAGTACAAAAATACCTAAGAACTCATGGTGTATAACTTCTATGACTAGAAATTTGGTCTAAATTTTAACTGGGATGTTACAAACATCTTTCATAAGATACATCCCATGGTTTTGTATCTTGCTTGATACAGAGACTTAGTTAACAAGTTATAACACACCCATTTCCAGAACCCAATCTATCCCCTAGCTTCTTTGTTATTATTGATGTTCCTCCCCTTGACAGCAAGCAATCCACTATAGATTAAACATATTTTTCTTCTAAATATATTTCCGCGTTTATAATACTGTACAAGAAAAATCAGATCAAAAAGGGAAAAAATGAGGAAGAAAAAAGGAAACAAACAAACAACAACAAAAAGGTGAAAATACTGAGTTGTGATCCACATTCATTCCCCATAGTCCTTTCTCTAGATGAATTTAACTCCCTCCATGTTTATTAGAATTGCCCTGAATCACCTCATTGTTGAAAAGAGCTAAGTTCATCACAATTGATCATCATTTAATCTTCTTGTTATTGTGTACAATGTTTTCTTGGTTCTACTAACTTCACTTAGCATCAGTTCCTGTAAGTCTCTACAAGCCTTTGTGAAATCAGCTTCCTGGTCATTTCTTATAGAAAAAATAATATTCCCCTACCTTCATATGCAATAATTTATTCAGTCATTCATCAATTGATGGATATCCATGCAATTTTCAGTTCCTTATAATTACAAAAAGGGATGCTACAAACATTTTTTTCACTTGTGTGTCCTTTTCCCTTTTGTATGATCTCTTTGAGATACAGACTCAGTAGAGACACTACTGGGTCAAAGGATATGCAGAGTTTGATAGCCATTTAGTCACAGTTCCAAATTGCTCTTTGGAATGTTTGGATCCATTCACAACTACACCAAGAATGTATTAGAGTCTGTTTTCCCCTCCAACATTTATCGTGATTTTTTCCTGTCATCCTAATCAAGCTGAGATGTGTGAAGTAGTACCTCAGAGTCATCTTAATTTGCATTTCTCTAGGTAATAGATTTTTAGAGGATTTTGTCATACTACTAGAAATGTATTTAATTTCTTTATCTGAAAATTGTCTTTTCATATCCTTTGATCATTTATCAATTGTGGAAGGGCTTGTATTTTTATAAATTTGAGCCAATTCTCTAAATATTTTTGGGAAAAAAAGTCTTTATCAGAACCCCTGGATATAAACTTTTCCCTCCACTTTTCTGCTTCCTTTCTGATCTTGGCTTCATTGGTTTACTTTGTACAAAATCTTTTTAATTTAATGTAATCAAAATTATCTACTTTGCATTTCATAATGTTCTCTAATTCTTCTTTGACCATAAATTACTTTCTTCTTTACAGATCTGAGAAGTAGACTATCCTATCCGTTATTCTCCTAACTTGCTTATAATATCACCCTTTATGTCTAAATCATGAAGCCATTTCAATCTTATCTTGTTATAGGATGTTAGGCATTGGTTAATCTCTAGTTTCTGCAATACTATTTTCCAATTTTTCCCAACAGTTTTTGTCAGTAGTGAGTTCTTATCCCAGCAGCTGGAATCTTTGGATTTATCAAATTACTGTGGTCACTGACTATTGTGTCTTGTGAACTTAACCTATCTCACTGATCCACTACTCTATTTCTTAGCCAGTATCAAATGATTTTAATGACTGCAGCTTTATAATATAGTTTTAGGTCTGGTACTGCTAGGCCAACTTTGTTTAAAATTTTTTCCATTAATTCTCTTGATATTTTTGACCTTTTGTTATTCCAGATGAATTTTGATATTATTTTTTCTAGCCCTGTAAAATAATTTTTAGGAATTTTATTGGTATGCCACTGAATAATTAGATAAATTTAGGTAGAATTGTAAATTTTATTGTATCAGCTCTGTCTATTCATGAACACCTGATATTCCTCCAGTTGTTTAGATCTACCTTTATTTGGGGGAAAACCGTTTTGTAATTGTGTTCATATAGTTCCTGGCTTTGTCTTGGCAAATCTTTTATATTAGCTAGAGTTATTTTAAATGGAATTTCTCTTTATATCTATTGCTGCTTGATTTTGATGGTAACATATAGAAATACTGATGATTTATATGGATTTATTTTATATTCTGCAACTTTGCTAAAGTTGTTAATTGTTTCTAGTAGTTTTTAGTTGATTTTCAAGGATTTTCTAAGTATACCATCATATCATCTGCAAAGAGTGATAATTTGATTTCTTTATTACATACTCTAATTCCTTCAATTTCTTTTTCTTTTCTCATTGCTAAACCTAACATTTCTACTACAATATTGAATAGTAATGGGGATAGGGGTAACTTTGTTTCACCCTTGATCTTATAGAGAATGGTTCTAGTTTATCCCCATTATATATGATGCTTGTTGATGTTTTTAAATAGATGCTGCTTATCATTTTAAGGAAAACTCAATTTATTTCTTTGTTCTCTAGTGTTTTTAATCGGAATGGGTGTTGTATTTTGTCAAATGCTTTTTTGCATTTATTGATATAATTATATTATTTCTGTTAGTTTGGTTATTGATATAGTCAATTATGTTAATAGTTTCCCTGATACTAAACCAGTTCTGCATTGCTAACATTTTATTTAAGATTTTTGCATCAATATTCATTAGGGAAATTTGTCTATAATTTTCTTTATCTACTTTAACCCTTCTTGGTTTAGGTATCAGCATCATATTGGTTTTTTTTAATAATAGCTTTTCGTTTTAAAACACATGCAAAGCTAGTTTTCAACATTCATCCTTGCAAAACCTTATGTTCCAAAATTTTTTTCTCTCCCTTACCCCCACCCCTCTCCCCTAGACAACAAGTAATGCAATACAGGTTAAACATGTTCAATTCTCTAAACAGATTTTTATATCTGTGATGCTGCACAAGAAAAATAAGATCAAAAAGGGAAAAAATGAGAAAAAAGCAAACCACAATTAAAAAGATGAAAATACTATGTTGTAATCCACACAGTTTCCATAGTCCTCTTTCTGGATGCAAATGATTGATCACAAGTCTATTAGAATTGTCCTGAATTGCCTCATTGTCGAAAAGAATCAAGTCCATCATAGTTGATTATCATACTGATGATTAATATGGATTTATTTTATATTCTGCAACTTCGCTAAAGTTAATAGTTTCTAATAGTTTTTAGTTGATTCATAAAAGATTCTCTAATTATACCATCCTAACATCTGCAAGGAGTGATAATTTGGTTATTATCTACTCTAATTCCTTCAATTTCTTTTTCTTCTCTCATTGCTAAAGCTAACATTTCTAATACAATTGAATAGTAATGGTGATAGTGGGCAACCTTGTTTCAGCCTTGATCTTCTTGGAAATGGTTCTAGTTTGTCCCCATTATATAATGATGAGATATATGATGGTTTTAAATAGGTGATAGTGTTTTTAATAGGGATGGGTATTGTATTTTGTCAAAAGTTTTTTCTGCATTTATTGATAATAATTATACTATTTCTGCTAGTTTGGTTATTGATATAGTCAATTATGCTAATAGTTTTCCTGATACTGAACCAGTTATACATTCCTAGTATAAATCCTATTTGGTCATAGCAGATTATTCTGGTGATAAATTACTGTAATCTCTTTGCTAACATTTTATTTAAGATTTTTACATCAATATTTATTAGGGAAATTGGTGTATGATTTTACTTATTTGTTTTGATCCTTCTTGGTTTAAGTATTAGCACCATATTTGTCTCATAAAAGAATTTGATAGGACTCCTTCCTACATATTTTCCTAAATAGTTTGTATAGTATTGGAATTAATTGTTCTTTAAATGTTTGGTAGAATTCATTTGTAAATTCATCTGGTCCTGAAGATTTTTTTCTTAGCAAGTCGATTAATAATTTATTCAATTTCTTTTTTCTAAAATGGGAGTATTTAAGTAATTAATTTCTACTTCTGTTAATCTGGACAGTCTATGTTTTTAAAAGTATTCATCCATTTCCCTTAGATTGTTAGATTTAAGTCTAATCTAATCACTTCTAATTATTGCTTTAATTTCCTCGTCCTTATTGATGCTGAGTGAAATCAGCAGAACCAGGAGAACATTATACACAGCAACAAGACTATACGATGATCAATTTTGATGGACATGGTTCTCTTCAACAATGATGTGATTCAAACCAGTTGTTCAGCGATGAAGATAGTCATATACATCCAGAGAGAGGCCTGTGGGAACTGAGTGTGAACCACAACACAGCATTTTAATGATTTCTGTGAATATTTCCATGCATTTTGTTTTCCTTCTTAGGTTGTTTTTTCTTCTTCTCTTTCTAGATCTGATGTTTCTTGTTCAGTAAGATAACTGTATAGATATGTATACATGTATTGTATTTGTCATATAATTTATCCTATTTACCATGTATTAGATTACCTGTCATCTAGGGGTGGGAGTTGGGGGGAAGGAGGGGAAAAGCTTGGGAAAAAAAAGTTTTTGCAAAGGTCAATGTTGAAAAATCACTCATATGTTTTGTAAATAAAAAGCTTTATATATTAAAAAAATAATTTCCTCGTCATTGGTGGCAACCTTTTCCTTTTTTGCTTCTGGTTATTTTATTTTCTTTTTTTCTAATCAAATTAACTAAAAGTTTATCTATTTTGTTGGTTTTTTTCATAAAAATTACTCTTGGTTTTGTTTATTAGTGAAATAATTTTCTTACTTTCAATTTTATTAATCTTTCCTTTTATTTTCAGAATTTCAAATTGGGTGTTTTTGATTTGTTGTTTTTCTAGCTTTTTTAGTTGCATGGCCAATTCAATGTCTGTTTCTCTCTTTTATTCTTGCAAGCATCTAGAAATGTAAAATTTCCCTTAAGAATTGCTTTGGCTGCATCCCATAAATTCTGATATGTCGTCTCATTATCATCATTCTCTTGGATGAAATTATGGCTTGTTGTTTCATCCACTCATTCTTTAGGATTAGATTATTTAGTTTCTAATTAATTTTTGGTCTATTTTCCCCTGGTTCTTTATTACATCTAATTTTGTTGTTGTTGTTGAGGCATTTGGGGTTAAGTGATTTGCCCAGGGTCACAGTCAGGAAGTGTTAATTGTCGGACCAGATTTGAACTCAGATCCCTTTGACTTCAGGGCTGGTGTTCTATCCACTACACTAACTAGCTTCCCCTTATTACATGTAATTTTTATTGCATCTTGATTTAAAAAGAAAGTATTTACTATTTCTGCCTTTCTGAATTTCATTGTGAGTTTTATGCCCTAATACATGGTCGATTTTTGTGCAGGGCATGTGTGATTTCTTCTTTCAGTTCTCTTAACTTCTCCTCTAGGAATTTGCATGCTATACCACTTGTTGAATATATGTTTAGTATTAATATTACTTCATTTTCTATGGGACCCTTAAGCAAGATGTAGTTTCCTTCCTTATCTCTTTTAAGTAGTTCTATTTTTGCTTTTCTTGTTTTGAGATCAAGCTTGCTACCCTGCTTTTTTTTTTTTACTTCAGGTGAAGCATAATAGATTCTGCTCTTTTTTACCTTTACTCTGTATGTATCTCTCTGCTTGTAAACAATATATTGTAGGATTCTGCCTTTTAATCCATTTATCTACCTGCTTCTGTTTTATGGGAGAATTCATCTTAGTCACATTAACAGTTAAAATTGCTAACTGTTCTGCTCACTTCACTTAGCATCAGTTCATGTAAGTCTTTCCAGGCTTTTCTGAAATCAACTTGCTTGTCATTTCTTATAGAACAATAATATTCACTTACCTTCCTATACGATAACTTATTCAGCCATTCACCAATTGATGGACATCCACGCAATTTTCAGTTCCTTGTAACTACAAAAAGGGATGCTACAAACATTTTTTTCACTTGTGTATCATTTTTCCTTTTTTTATGATCTCTTTGGGGTACATACCTAGTAGAGAAACTACTGAATCAAAGATTATGCACAGTTTTATAGCCCTTTGGGCATAGTTCCAAATCATTCTCCAGAATTGTTGTATTTTTGAGGATACGTAATCTCTTCTGGGTCCTTACTACTACCTACAAAAAATCTTTTTCCTTTCTCTTTTAGCAGAGGATCTCACCAAATATATCAATGACAAATTGAAGTTTTCCATTGCAAGTCTCTTACCCATCTTCGGAACTTCCCTTTTCAGTTGTCCCCTTTGAACTTAATTTTCAATCACTCCTCAGCTACTGATTCTTTCCTTACAAATATGCTCATTGCATATAGACAATCTCCCTTTTGAATTCTCTCCTGTTTCCTATCCTACCTGGTTGGCTGCTGCTCCTCATTCTCCTGGTATGAAATATCACCTGCTCAATCAACATGTGTATGCGTACCCCAGAATTCTGCCCTTGCTTTCTTCTCTTCTTTATCTAGACTCTATTACTAGAATGCAATTTCATTTATTTCCATGAGTTCCATTACCACCATTATTAAGGTAAATTTCAAGTCTCCACATCTAACCTCTGCCTCTGTTGAACTCTAGGCTTTCATCACCAGCTGTTCATTAGCTGTCTCTAACTGGATGTGACAGTTATCAATAGAATGTTGGCCACCTGATGATTTTTCTATTATATACAGAAATATACATTTTGTATATTACTATGTGCAAAATTTCTATCTGTTTGTTGAGGAGGACCCTAACACTTGAAATTATGACAATATTCATGTTCTGAAGTAAGATAAAAGGCCCAGTAATTGACATCTGTGAGGAAAGGCATATGAATTGTCCAATCTACAAATTGTATAACCAGACCTTAGGTAATTGAAAATTTGCTATATTTTATACCTCTTGCTCCTAGAATTAAATAAATCTCCTAATGAATCAGCTCTTATGTTCAAAGATCTTTAATCTTGCTCAACTATATCCTTTTGTTCTTGACTGGTCATGCAAAAACTGTTTTCCTTTATAATAATAAAGATTGAGGCATATGTCTAGTCTCTTTTCAAAACAATTCTTTGATTCCCTGGAAATAGAACTGCCACATGTGCACCATTATTAGTAAACTTACTTTTGAGGGACAAAAATAATTACTCTAAATTAATTCTGGTGTGACTTGCAAAATGTTCATTTTACTATCCACTTGCCCCAAATCTTGACACTTTATTTTTTACCCTGATTATTCTATTTTGATTCATTTTTGGTTTTGTCTTTCTTTAACCTTCTGGTTCCCCAGAGTGGTCATTTGATCATACCTTTGCTTCACAATTTCACTGGATTTTGATTCCACTAATCTGCTTATCATCAGCAGTCACACCTTGAATCTTTCACCACTCAGAATGAATCATAGGAAAATATTTACAGCCAGAGGGAACTTAGAGGTCATGTAATCCAGCTTTGACTCTCTCTCTCTCTCTCTCTCTCTCTCTCTCTCTCTCTCTCTCTCTCTCTCTCTCTCTCTCTCTCTCTCTCTCTCTTTTTGATGAAGAGACTAAGTTTAGAGTCAAATGACATCAAACCAATTAGGAAGAAAAGATGCAAATGTTTGTTAAGCTTTTTCTACATACCAGACACTTTAAAAATCTCATTTGATTCTCATAATGACTCTAAGTCATAGGTGCCTTTAATTATCCCTATTACACAGTTGAGGAAACTGAGGCATATATAGTTAGATGATATACCCAGGTGACACATTTAGTAAGTGTCTGAAGCCAGATATGGCCTTCTTGACTTCAGCTTCAGCTCTTTATCCATTCTACTTCTATTCTGTGAAGTGCTAGGAATATAAAGACTAAAATCATGCTTGCTTTCCAGTTGCTTACATTTTAATGGGGGAGGTGATATGGAAACGACTATGTACATGCAATATAAAGTAAGAGGCAAAGCTACCCTTAGTCTGAGATCCCAAGGTCTGAGATCTTTTTCTATGACTACAATTTCCATAATTATTCATTTCTTTTCTCTCATTCTCATGGAAACTGCAATTCACCTTCCTCCTCACCTTCAATAATACTTTCTTACCTCTACTATATCTATACTCTCACAGTTTCACTTGTTAATAAATGAGCCTGGGTCCAATGGTAAGATGCTTAGATTTCAGTATTTTAGCAACCCAGTCTTTAGATCTGGAAGGTGTTTTAGAGATTATCTATTGTAATCTCCTTACTTAATAAATAAGTGACTGCAGTGCAGAAAGGATCAATGACTCACCTTGGGTCATATGGATAGTAGGTAGCAAAATCAAGATTAACTCTTGGGGTTTTTTGATTCATCATTTGGAACTTGTTCCTTTTCTTTATGCTGGAACATATCCCCCAAATGCCATAGAGTGCTTTGTCCCTTTCATTTTTTGCCATTTCCATCTTGTCAAACTACAACTTATGTGTAAATTTCAAATATCTTCTCTGTTACTTTTTTCAGTTTGCCAACTATATATGGAGAAAGTCCGCATTGATTGGGCCTAACATGAAATAATATTAATAATAATGATGATAGTAATTAATACTTATATAGCATTTTAAGACTTCCTTTACATGTTATTTATATGTATATATGTGTATATATACATATATATATATATATTCATCTTATTTAACCTCACTTGGGACTTAATCATTTCCTAGCAATCCTTCTATTAAATTCTTCTTGGCTCCCAACTGCATTCTTGAGGGAGACCATTTTAACTCCTTCCCATTGTTTTTGAGCTCCAAATGTATCCCTTACTATTTGTCAACTATGGAAAGAGTTGAAATTCTCTTGTTTTTTGTTACTAGTCACTTTGTTTCCTAGGCACTTGATCCTCTATAAACACTTAACATTTCCTTTTTTCTCCAATTTTCTCCAACATCAGACACTTCCAATTTGTCCCCATTCCAAAATGTTCCCCCCTAATACTCTCTGTAATCTCTATGTCTTATTAACAACTTGAGGACACAAAACAATAATGTTATATGTTGGGTAGATAAAAGTAGGGTTTTAAAATGTACTAAGTTTGGGCATCTAGGTGGTGAAGTGGATAGAGCACCACCCCTAAAGTCAGGAGGACCTGAGTTCAAATCTTGTTTCAGACACTTAATACTTCCTAGCTGTGTGCCCCTGGGCAAGTCACTTAACCCCAATTGCCTCAGCAAAAATAAAGAAAGAAAGAAAATGTACTAAGTTCTATTCCCACTCTATTGCAGGAGTGTTTGTATCATTCAGGCAATTTTTCAGTTTGGCCAATGGGGGAAAAAAATCTATCAATGGCATTTCCTCTTCTCCCATTGACTAGCACCTATCACTAAGACTTCACTTGCTGCCTGCCTTGACCTAATAAGGATATTCTATAATAATTTTATGAATTTGTCAGCAAGTGGTTCAACTACAATACTTTGGAGCCTTTGCACTTGCCCTGAAACGAATTCCTTCTTTTACTTTATCTCATGGAATCTTCTTCTTTCTTTAAGTTACAACTTAGGCTTCATAATCTTCACGAAACATTTCTTGATTCTTCTCACTACTAGTATAGATCCTTTTTAAACAAACAAATATTTAAATGTTGTATATATTTATTTACTTGCTTTTTATGTGATGTATATATGCTCATTATGAATAAGGAGTGGTCTGGCCTTCATCAACCAGAATTTGGGTAGAAATAAACCTGAAAATGTTGGGATGCTTGTGTGTGGCGGAGGGATGTTGTTAACTGGGAAATGATCAAATGAAAGACTGCAAGGTGAATTATAGGATTGGTAAAGTGCCTATGAAGGAAGCACACCTTTTGAGCTATGTCATCATAGGATTATCTTAAGGAGAAATGTAGTTCTATCCTTTCTGCTCTGTTTTGACATTCCAGGGCAACAACCTATCTGTCCTCTGTTAGATATGGGTATATTTGCTTATGTGTGTTTGGATCAAATACTGAATGCTTAACTTTACCTATAGAAAAAGGCAAATGAATGAGTGTGGGAAAATTAAGAGTGTTTCTTCAGCTGCTGCTACTGTTATACACACACACACACACACACACACACACAGATTTGGTTTATTATAGACCTATGAAAATATATCTCTTTGAACTCCTAATAAAAAGTTTGGAAATTCATCTTTTAGATCCACTACTTAGGTTATGAAACTGTTGATGGTGGTGGCAAAGGTGGCAGGGTGATGGTTTAGAGATGAAATATTCAATATAATTGTTTTAATTAGGGATGTTAGTGAGATGTTTAACAGATAATTAGAAATAGGATAAAATGATAACTTTTATATAATTTGCAAACCTTAAAGTACTATATAAATGGTACTTGTAAAACTAGAAAAAATGCTAAGAGGTCAGACATAGATTTTGGAATTATCTGGATAAAAATAATTAATAGAAATATATAAGTAAAACGTTTTATGAGTATAGAGAGAGATGAGAAGAGGATGCAAACTTGAGTCTTATAACTGATGGTCACATCATGGTGGTAGATGTTCATTGATAAAACCATAGGTTTGTAGGTTTGGAGCTGAAAGGAACTTCAGAAGTTATTTAGTATCTACCAGTACCAACCAGGTTCTTCCTCTTCCCCCCCCCCCCCCAGGGTCAAATTAATTTCCCCATTAATTAACACTAAAGTCTTAGCCTGTGGGATAAGGCTTAACTGTTCTTTCCTTGCTTCCAACTTTCTGGAAGCCTCTAATTTATTGACTTACTTGGCAAGGATGTAGAGGTTAATGGCTCCCCAGGAAAAAAGAAACACATACACATATATTCTCAATATACTTTTAAGTTTAATCTGCAATATCCATATTTTTTTCATCACTTTCTTAAGTCTAAACAATCACATTGCATAGATCAATGGGTCTGAAGTCAGAGAAGACCTGAGTTCAAATATGGCCTCATACACTCTGTGACCTGAACAAGTCATTTAATCTTGTTTGTTTTGGTTTATTCATCTTTAAAATTAACTAGAAGGAAATGGCAAACTATTTTTAGTTTTTTTTTTTAATTTTTGCCATGAAAACCCCAAAAATGGCAGTAAAGAGTTGACTGAAACAACTGAACAACAAATTGTTGCATTGATAATTTCAAAAAATTATATACATGCTCACATTGAAGATTTAACAAATATTTCCCCTTAGAAACTGGTTCTACACATTCGTCTAAGAGTATAAAATGGTCTGCCATTTGAAATCTGGATCTTTCAGATTTGGTATTTTTTTATTGTTTTTCAGCCCTTTCACTCATGTCCAACATTTTGTGATCCCATTTGAAGTTTTCTTGGTAAAGATATTAAAGTGGTTTGGCATTTCCTTCTCTAGCTCATTTTACATATGAAAAAATTGAGGCAAGTGACTTTCCTAGGATCACATAGCTAATAAATATCTAAGGCCAAATTTGAATTCATGTCTTTCTGACCCAGGCCCCAAACTCTATCAACTGAATTATCTGACATTCAACTTGCTGTAGATTGAGACAAAAAAGAATAAATAGTTAGAGATGCAAACCAAAAAAATGTTCTATTTTGTGATTTTTTTTTTTTTTTTTTTTTTGCTGAGGCAATTGGGGTTAAGTGACTTGCCCAGGGTCACACAGCTAGGAAGTGTCTGAGACCAGATTTGAACTCAGGTCCTCTTGACTTCAGGGCTGGTGCTCTATCCACTGCGCCACCTAGCTGCCCCAAAATGTTCTATTTTGGAGCTTAAACTAGGTAGCAAGTAGAAGAATGTTTGTTAAAAGAAGAGCTGGATTTCATTTGTCTCTGTGTCTTATACATAGTAGATGCACAAGAAATATAGAGCAAATGAACAAATAGTCCAGAAGATGTTGAATAATTAATAAAAACCTCAGAAGTCAAACAAAGAAGAGATGGAAATGGCTAGGAAAATGGAGGTCATTGCTTTAGGAATTTTTAGGAAAAAAATTATCATGGCAAAGAATTCAGATTTTGTAGAAGTATCAAAAGTAAATAAATGATGAGAAAATGGAAGCTACAATTAAAGAACTTCATAAAATAGTCCAAGTAGTAATTTGCACCATGGATTGTCAAGAAGTGCCTTGGATCCCAAGACCTAAGACCTACTTCTTCTAATGATATACTTGCATTGTGGTCAAATCACTTTACCTTTCAATGACTGCAAGCAATTCTCTGAAACAATGGTTCTTAAAGTATGGTAAGGGGAATCCTGGGGGTCCCTGAAAAGTTTCTGGGATTTTGTGAATTCAAAAATATTTTCATAATGATACTAAAATGTTTTCATTTCTAAAATAGTGAATATTGATAGGTATAATTCACATAAATAAAAGTTATTTGAGGAGTCCTGAGAACAAAGTTTGAGAACATTATACCAAGTATTACTACCAGTAATAGATAAATCACTTATCTGTATCCATGGGGAAAGTTTCTATACTGGAAGTTCTTACTACACTGATGAGGTTATAAGTTTAGACCCCAATAGATCACATTACCGTTGAAAAAACACTTTCTTTATAGCAACCTTGCAACGCTTGTTTGGAGGCAATAGGAAAACTACAGGGTAAATCAACACTTTACCAAACCAAATATTATGGATCCAGTTAAAGGTATATCATGCTAAATGATTCAGTGCTTATTGTGATTGCTTTTAGGACTGTTTAATAATTCTCACTGTAAGCAGCAACCTTAAAACCCATGCTTCTTGTCTGTCCTCAGGGAACTTGCCTTGGAATTATTACATCAAACTAACTTATTACTGTTTTGTTTGCATGGCCTTCATTGCCCCTCTGCTTTTATCTTTTTATTTTAATTTTGGACATGAAAGTTTCTATGATCATCCTTAATTTTAAGCCTTGTTGTTATTTCCAGAAATCATCTAGCAGAGTAACAAGAATCCTTCACTCTTCAATGATGCTACAATTACCAGAAATTAAAGTAAACTGGAGCAATGGATTCGATTACTTTGCTTCTCTGTGAGGTTACAGAGCAAAGCTATGTGCCCTATTAAGATCCAGCTTTGCTATTAAGGGAAGGCTATTTTTATCAAACTCTTTTTTAATTGCTTTGATAGATCTCCATGAATAGAGAAACTTGGGTTTACTTGAATCTTTCATTTTTTACAGGTTCCAGGACTTTCTGTAATGAGTTGATTTTACTTAAGAAAATAAAGCACACTGAAAACAAATCTTGCTAAATGTTTAATAGTTATAGGTATCAGAGTTTTAAGACTGCCATTGGAAAGTGAAAGATAAATGGAGATAATTTTGTATTTTCATTTCCCATCTTACCTAGATGTGTTTTTTCTTTGTATTTTGAGCATCATTTGGAATGATAAACATAATGCCATCTTCAAAGTATGTGGGTGAATAGATATTTCTTGTTGAAAAAAATAATAATAATGACAATAGCTATTACTATTTTAGTATATAGGGCTTATCACAGAGAGGTACTAAGGTGTAGTGAGAAGAGTATTGGACCTGGAATCAGAGAAGCTAGAATCTTCTAGTATAGCTTTGTGAAGTTGGTCACCCAGTTTTACCTCATAAACTTCAGTTATTTTTTATTGGTAAAGGGTTGGAGTAGGTTATTTTTAATTTAGTTCAATAAACATTAAAAAAATTATGAGTAGGGCATTACATAAATGCATGAATGAATGAAAAACACATATTAAGTACTTAGAGGGTACTAAGTACTAGGAAATCAAGACTGTCCATGTCTTTATCAAGAAATTTAACAATGAAGGGGAAGAGAAAGATAGGATATTAATTAGATAGAGTAGGAAAATCAAGGTAAGACTTCAAGGAAAAGGGAAACATGAGGGGTATTTAACATTTTTGAAAAATTATCCAAATTAGTTGGAATATTTTCAGTGACAGCTTACTACATTAAAAGT
The DNA here is from genome assembly GCA_023553655.1 of Myrmecobius fasciatus. NCBI lineage: Eukaryota > Metazoa > Chordata > Mammalia > Dasyuromorphia > Myrmecobiidae > Myrmecobius > Myrmecobius fasciatus. The sequence goes on from JAJPUD010006192.1 coordinate 128,686, forward strand.
AAAGCAACTTTATAGTTAGGCTTTCTAATTGCTTTTGGACTGAAGTTATAACTCTCACCCATTGGCTCTAGTTCTGCTTCTCTCTAGCCATGTAAAATGTGACTAATCCTTCTTTGGGACAAATACTCCAAAAATTTGAAGGCAGTTGTATTTTTTAATCAGTATTTTCTCCCTTGTTCCTGCAACCCTTCTTCATATCAACTGATTTCAATCCAAGTTAGTTCTCTGTCATTTCATAAAATTATATAACCAGAGAATTAAGAAATCAACTAGTTCAATCTGTTCCTAAACCAGAATGCCTGCTACAACATAACTAACAAGTGATTATCCAACTTTTGCTTGAAGATCTCTAGGAAGAGGTAGCTCACTGCTGGTCAAGTTAGCAAATTCTGATTTTGGATAGCTCCAAAAATCAAAAAAAAGTTTTTCTTTACATGAAACCTAAAATTTTATCTTGCAATATCCAGTTTCCACTTCTATCTCCAAGACTAGCCCCCTTTTTCACATGACAGCTCTTCATGGTCTTAAAAGACAGCTATCCCATTGTTCCTTCAGTCCTCTCTTGTACAGGATAAAGTATCTCTATTTTCTTCCAGCAGTTTTCCTGGGGCTTCAGATAGAGACCCATTCTACTTCATCATAGTTGCCTTCCTCTGAATATCATCCATCTTATCAATATCCTCCATAAATTTTTCTGCCCAGAACTGAATACAATATTCTAAATGTGATCTGTTGACTCATGTTGAAATGCCAGGCCCCTTAAAAAATATCTTTCTTTATTCAAATTGATGTCCTTCATATGGGATTGTGATTTTTTAAAAATTCAAGCCCAAGAATTTATATTAGTTGCTAATAAATTACATCTAACTTAACTGATTACCATTTTCTAGCATCTCAAGATCTTTTTGAAGTCTGAGTCATTTGATTTACTTATTTTCCTTTTGGGTTTTTATCAATATGATAAGCTTGCCACTTATGACTTTATATACATTTTTTTTTTGCTTTTTGCTGAGGCAATTGAGGTTAAGTGACTTGCCCAGGGTCACACAGCTAGGGAATGTTATGTGTCTGAGATCACATTTGAACTCAGGTCTTCCTGACTTCAGGGCTGGTGCTCTATCCACTGCGCCACCTAGCTGCCCCTTTATATACATTTTTGATAAAAATTTTAAACATTAGCTTGTTAAGCATAGATATTTGGAGCTTTTAAGCTGACACAGAACCACAAGTGACCAATGACAATTAGACTCACCTTTTTAACCAGTTCTGAACCCAGCTATTATGTGGTTATCTAGTCCATATTTCTTCATATTTCCTGAAAGAATAAGATCAATCAATATGCACTCATAATGTCTCGAATGTGTCTGTGCAGATCTAAATCTTGAAGAGACTTTAAGGCTCAGTGAGTCCTCAGTTTCCTTATTTTACAGATGAAAAAACTGAAATGGAGGAAAGTGGAATGACTTGCCTAAGCTCATATTATTACCTGGCCTGGAAGCAGTCCAGAATGGAAAACAAAAGGGAAGGGATTCAGAAAGCAAAGTTTTGGTTTTCCAGCTTCTCTGACACTGACCCTGTGAGGTTCAGCAAAGCTTCCAGGGAAGATAAAAAGGGAGAGGCACAGAGATTGGTTATACAGCAATAGAGAAGGATTATCAGTGTAGCTCAAGGTAATGATTCAGCAGAAGGACAGTGAAAGGGGACAAGATTTAGCTTGCTTGGAAGTTTAGCTTGGAGTTAAATTCATGAAAGACAAATACCATTTGGAAGACTAAAACCTCAGCTTACTTTGTAACATTTACATGATGTGGATGGAATTAGTAAGGGAAGGCCTTAGGAGAATCTGAACTTCTGAAAACTTTTGGCATTGAGCTTGACCTGGGAGCAGGGAGATGAAGGGGAAAGAAGGGAAGAGAGAGAGAGAGAGAAAGAGAGGAAGAGGGGAAGAGAGAGAGAGAGAGAGAGAAAGAGAGGGGGGAGGGAGGGAGAGAGAGAGAGAGAGAGGGAGAAACAGAAAGGAGAGAGAGAGAAAAAAGAGAGAGACAGAGAGATGGAGAGAGACAGAGACAGAGAGACAGAGACAGAGACAGAGAGATTTGCAAGTTGTAAAATTATATAATGTAGGCCAGTGAGTTTTCTTTTGATTTCTGGGAGAGAAAAAAATTAAATGTATTATGAAAAGAATGTTTAGTAAATGTCTAAAAATGGAAATAATGACTATGAAAATACAGCATGGCTTAATCAAAAATAGGATATTCCAAATCAACTTTATGCCCTTCTTTAAAGGACTTACTGGATTAGTAAATCAGAGGAATCCTATAGATCTAGTTAACCTAAATTTTGGCAACTCAGTTAACAAAGTCTCCGAAGCTTCTAGTTCTCTTGCCTCAGGTCTCTACTCATTCCAATCTATCCTTCACACTGATGCCAAATGGATTTTCTTTCAGGGCAGATCTGATCATGTCACTTTCAAATTCAATAAACTCTAGTGACTCCCCATTGCTTTTTGATTAAAATACAATAAATAACTCTGTGTGGCTTTTAAAGCCCTTCAGTAACTGGCACCCACCTTTCTTTCAAGTCTCATTATACATTATTCCCCTTACCATATGTAAGAAACTGACCTCTCTGTTCTTGACAAACAACTCTGTGTGTGTGTGTGTGTATGTGTTTCTGTCTTGTCTCTGTCTCTTTGTGTCTGTCTCATCGGTACATTTCACTTTCTGAAACTTCTTGGAGTATTTAGGGTACATACTTCGGTCTGGGCCTAAGTAACTTTGAACATAGTATGGGTAGCTTAAGTCTTTCCTTAGAATTTCCTGACTAGATAGAAATTTTTGTAATCTATTTCATTCTGTCTTTTTTACTCCAAATGCCATTATTGTTGGCAGAGGAAAAGAAAAGGAAAAAAGAAATTGAGGATCACTGTCTACCTTTGTCATGAGTTGTCACTGATACATCCATCCCAAATAATGATTCTTTCATCTGCTAGTCTCTTCATCATCAATATAGAAAATAAAGCCAAACAACACCGCTTTGTGCCAGTCTTAGATTCTTTTGTCAAGTTCTTATCTTTTTGAGCTTTAGTACTCCTGAAACTGATTTTTTACCATGATGCCATAATTTTATTTTAATTTTTTATTATCTATCCTTGTTTCCATTTTCTGTACATGGCTTTTAAAGAACAACTAAGTTGTTAGAAAAATTCCTGTGTATTAACACCAGACTTTTAAAATCAAACCTCTCTTTTCTTCCTTAATAAAATTTGTTTTTCTAGAATTTTAATCTTGAAAGCTTCCTATATCCAGAGATGTGGATGCCTTTATAAAATTTTAATCCATGGGATTTTCTGAGTATTTTTTGAAATATACTTTACCCTAAATATAGAGTATGTGTCAGATTTTTCTGCTTTCCTCTGTTCTATCACAAATTCTCAAAATAAATGACTACTTCTTTTCAAAATTCCCATAATAGAACTAATGCTTTGTTTGTTTGTTTGTTTGTTTTTTTCTAATGGAGAACATCAGACCTGGATTAGAATTTTGTCTTACTGGTTCTTCCATTTTTTTGAAGGCTCTTTAAAATTATCATCAGTATTCCTTTTAACACAAAAAGTTTCCAATGTTAAACAATATATGCTGACCACTTCAGAGTATACTTGAGCTAGTATTTCTCTTGATCTGAATTGTATGTTTTTATTAATAGAGCCTAAAATAAATTAGTTCTTTTAAGTTGTTGCTTCACATTTCTTAATTGATATGTATTTTACTTTATATCCTCCAGTTTTTCTAAAGTTAAAAATTATTTCAATTAATTTTTTATTATTGAGGGTTCTCTGGACATACCAACATGTCTCCTGCAAAAGATAATAATAGGTGTTTTATATTTTACCATATTAAATTTTAATGTAAAGTTCTGTTGATTTAACCTTTTAATATCTCTCAAGTACATCTGCTTCTTTCCACTAAAACTACACCACTTTGGTGCAGGATTCATCACTTTATGCCTGGATTATTGCAATAAACTCCTAGTTCATCTCCCTGCCTCATCTCTTCTTACTCCAATTCTTCCTTCACTCAACTATAAAGCTGATCTTCTTAAAGCTCAAATCTGACCATGTCATATTCCCCATCACCTGTTTCATTCATTAAAATCTAGTGGCTCCCTAACAGTGCCAGAATCAAATATAAAATCATCAGTTTGACATTCAAAGCCCTTCACAACCTGGCAGCTTCCTACCTTTTCAGTCTTAAACTTTATTTACTCCCACATATTCTTCAAAGCAGTGACATGGTTATTAGAATCTTAGAAAACTTAGATATGATAAACTTCTGAAGAAAAATGAACAAGGATAGAAAAGAATATACCTTTATACTCAGTAGTACATGGCAGCTACACAAATTGACCAATAATTAGGGCATAAAAACCTCACAATCAAATGCAGAAAGGCAGAAATAGTAAATGATTCCTCTTCAGATCACAATGCTATAAAAATAAATTCAATAAAGGATTAGGGAAAGATAGACTAAAAACCACTTGGAAATTAAATAATCTATTTGTAAGGAATGAATCAAACAGCAATCATAGATTTCCATATCAATAATTTCATCCAAGAGAATAATAATGATGAGACAACATACCAAAACCTATGAAAAGCAACCAAAGTAGTTCTTAGGGGAAATATTATATTTCAAAATGTTTACATGAATAAAATAGAGAAAGAAGAAATCAATGAATTGGGTATGCAATTTTAAAAAGCTAGAAAAAGAACAGATTAATACCCCCAATTATGTATCAAATTAGAAATTTTGAAAATCAAAGGAGATTAATAAAATTGAAAGAAACTAGTGAGCTAATTAATAAAACTAAGAGTTGGTTTAATAAAAAAACAAAATATATAAACCTTCAGTTAATTTGATTAGAAAAAGGAAAGAAAAAAACAAATAACTATCATTAAAAATGAAAAGGGTGAACTCAGTACCAATGAAGAAGAAACTAAAGCAATAATTATGAGCTATTTTGCCCAACTGTATGCCAATAAATCTGGCAATCTAACTAAAATTGATGAATATTTACAAAAATATAAAAATCATACAGATTAACAAAAAAGAAATAAATTATTTAATTAACTCCATTTTAGAAAAAAAAAAAGAAAAGAAATTGAAAAAGCCATCAAAAACTCCCCAAGGAAAAAATCTCCAGGATCAGATGGATTTACAAATGAATTCTACCACACATTTAAAGAAGAAATAATTTCAATGTTATGTAAACCATTTGGAAAAAAAGGCAAAGGAGTCCTGCCAAATTCTTTCTATGACACAAATATGGCACTAATAACTAAACCAGGTAGGGACAAAACAAAGAAAGAAAATTACAAATTTATCGCCCTAATGAATATTGATGCAAAAAATTTTAAATAAAACAAAATCAAAAAAATTACAACAACTTAGCATCAAGATAATATACTATAAATACCAAAATGCAGGACTGGTTCAATATAAGGAAAATTATTGACATAATTAACAATATCAACAAAAATACTAACAGAAATCATAAGAATCTCAATAGATGCAGAAAAAGCTTTTGGCAAAACGTCAAAAACTGCAGAGCATAGAAATACATGGAGTTTTCCTGAAAATGATAAGCAGTATCTATCTAAAATCATCAGCAAGCACAATTTGTAATGGGGAGAATCTAGGCACATTCCCAATAAGATCAGGGGTGAAACAAGGATGTCCATTATTACCACTATTATTAAATATTGTACTATAAATGTTGGTTTTAGCAATAAGAAAAGAAAAAGAAATTAAATGAATTAGAGTAAGCAACGAGGAGAAAAAAATATCATCTTTTTGAATTGATATGATGGTATGCCTAGAGAATCCTAGACAATCACCCAAAAACTTATTTTAAACAATTAAAAATTTTAGCAAAGTTGTGGGATATAAAATAAACCCACACAAATCATGAGCATTTCTGTATGTTACTAATAAAACCCAGTAACAAGAGATAAAAAGAGATATTCCATTTAAAATAATTGTAGACAAAATAAAATATTTGGGTGTCTGGCTGTCAAGACAAACCCAGGAACTATATGATCACAATAACATAACACTTTTCACACAAATAATATCAGACCTAAACAACTGGAAAAATGTCAATTACTCATGAGTAAGTCGAGCTGATATAATCAAAATGACAATTCTATCTAAATTAGTCTACTGGTACAATGCCATACAATCAAACACCCTCAAAAAATTATTTTATAGAGCTAGAAAAAATAATAAATTTCTTCTGGAAAAACAATAGATCAAGAATATCAAGGGAAGTGATGAAAAAAAATATAAAGGATGCTGACTTAGCAGTCCCAGACCTAAAACTCTGTTATAAAAACATCAAAGAAAAAATAAGAGTGGTGGATCAGTGGAATAAGTTAGATACATATGACACAATAATCAACAATTATAGAAATCTAGTCATTTATAGCCCCCTAAACTTCAGCTTCTGGAATAAGAACTCACTATTTCACAAAAATTGCAGTCAAAATTAGAAGGGAAACAGAAAGCTGGGAGGAAAATTTTGATAGTGGTTTTTTTTTAGAAAGGTCTTATTTCTTTCTCTTTTTTTGAAGCTTTTAATTTTTAAAATACATGCAAGGACTTTTTTTTTTTTGCTCAGGCAATTGGGGTTAAGTGACTTGCCCAGGATCACACAGCTAAGAAATATTAAGTATCTGAGGCTGTATTTGAACTGTGGTTCTTCTGACTTCAGGGCCAATGCTCTATCCACTGTGCCACCTAGTTGCTCCAAGGACAATTTTTCAACATTGACCCTTGCACAAACTTGTATTCCAATTCCCACCCCTCTTCCCTCCACCCCATAACCAGATGGCAAGTAATCCAATATGTGTTAAACATGGTAAAATATATATTTAAATCCAATACAGGCATACATATTTATACAATTATCTTGCTGGACAAGGAGAATCAGATCAAAAAGGGAATAAATGAGAAAGAAAATAAAATTTGCAATTTAGTGTTTGAGAAACCCAAAGACCCCAGCTCTTGGGATAAGAACGCACTATTTGACAAAAACCACTGGGAAAATTTGAAACTAGTATGGAAGAAACTAGGTATTGACCCACACCTAACACCATATACCAAGATAAGGTAGAAATGGGTTCATGATTTAGATAAAGAGTGATTTTATAAGCAAATTAGAACTCTTAGGGGAATTGATTAGTAGCTTGTTCTATTTCTTTTTTCTAAAGTGGGACTATTAAAAATTATTTTCTCTTCAGTTAATCTGGGCAATTTATATTTTTATAGGTATTTCTCCATTTCACTTAGATTATCAAATTTATTGACATATCGTTGGAAAAAATAACTCCTAATTATTGCTCGAATTTCTACTTCATTGGTGGAAAGTTCCCTCTTCATTTTTGAGACTAACAATTTGATTTTCTTCATTTTTCTAATCAAATTAACTAAGCATTTATCTATTTTGTTGTTTTTTTCATTAAAATTAACTCAGTTTTATTTGTTAATTCAGTAGTTTTCTTACTTTCAATTTTATTAGTCTCTCCTTTTATTTTCAGAATTTCAAATCTATTATTTAAATGGGGATTTTTAATTTGTTCTTTTTCTAGATTTTTTAATTGCAAGCCCAATTAATTGATCTTTGCTTTTTCTATTGTATGTAAGTAAGTATCTAGAGATACAAAACTTCCCCTAATAACTTCTTTGGCTGCATCCAATTAATTTTGGTATATTGTCCTATTATTGTCATTCTCTTAGATGAAATTATTGATTGTGTCTATGGTTTGTTATTTCACTTATTCATTCTCTTTATATATATATATATATACATATATATATAAAGCTTTTTATTTACAAAACATATGAGTGATTTTTCAACATTGACCTTTGCAAAAACTTTTTTTCCCAAGCTTTTCCCCTCCTTCCCCCCACCCCCCACCCCTAGATGACAGGTAATCTAATACATGCT
>JAJPUD010006193.1:2789-61114 GCA_023553655.1 Myrmecobius fasciatus
TATATATATATTTATCCATATGAATTTGCTTGGAATTTGTATATTCTTCTTGAGATTCTGTGAGATTGTAAGTCATTGAATCCTATGATCTCCAGAAAATTAGAATTTCAGGTAAACCCAGAGACAAAGAAGACATATGTGATAAGCACTTCATTTTCAACACATTATTAATAATGATGTATATCCAAGAAGAGAATAAAAAAATCAAAAATCAAAAAAAGATGTGATAAGAAAAGAAAAAGCACCTTTCATGTAGCAAGAGTGGAGGATATAATAGATGGCCAGCTTGAGGGATGCACTGATTTTGCAAAGAATATTAAAAAAAAATCCCAGAGGAATGTTTCCAGAACACTGGATAGCTTCCCTGTGGACAATTTGTGGGAGGATTCTCACTAGATAAGGTAAAATATGGGTTGTGATTTGCAGTACTAGAAACAGGGCCTACATCAATAAGAACACAGATTTATTGCAGTACAGAAGCAAGTCCTTATCTTTTGTTAGATTACAAATTTCTTGGAAGTAGTGTCAATATTGTTAGTTAATTTTGTGACCCAAAGAGCTCAGCACAGTGCCTATCAAGTGATAAGCACTTAATAAGTCTTTATTGAATAGAACTGAAGTGAGCTGAATAATATTAAATTCTTAATTATAGCAAATTGGCCTACTCTGATTCCTTAGCCTCCAGTTTCTTTTATGTGCTTTCTTAAGATCTTTCTTAAGCATGATAAGAAATTACAAAGTATGACTATAATTAACAGGCCTGATTTCACAAACCATATCTGAAAATAATCAATCAACTAATGTTTATTGAGAACTTCTTATTGGCCTGGCACCAAGGTTATAAAAATAAGTAGAATAATCCCTATATGCAAGGAACTTAAAATCTATCAGTAGAGATAAAAAGATCATATGTAAGTATAGATAAAATAAATATGAAGATATTGAATATAAATATTCATAAGAATAGAGCAGCTAAGTGGCCCAGTGAATAGAATGCCAGGCCTGAACTCAGGAGGATTCCCCTTCCTGGTTTCAAGTTTAGTGTCACTTACTATAGCTATGTGACCCTGGGCAAATAACTTAACCCTGTTTGCCTCAGTCTCCTCATCTGTAAAATGAGCTGGAAAAAGAAATAGCAAAGCACTTCAGAAAATCCCATAGGGGTAATGAACAATTGGACATGACTAAAATGACACAACAAATTTATAAGAATAATGTAAATACAGAAAAATAGGAACAGATAATAATAAAGAATAAGAGAATAAATATAAATATTTAAGGTTATTAAATACTTGACAGTTTGAAAGAGGAGGTACTAGCAGGAGATAGAATTTTGTTATATTAGAGTTATATCTTGTATGTCTCCACATACTTCTCTAACTCCAACTCCACATATTCTAACTTTAACAGTAACACTATCCCCTTTGATGTTCCTCCCACAAGGAACTTAATTTCCCAACTTGGCCATTTCATTGTCTGTTTCCCATGCTGAGAATTTGTTGGCTTCCTCCAAGTCTCAACTAAAGTCTTCTGCAAGAATCCTTTCCCACATTCTGGAGAGCATTTTGGAACCACACTCAAAGAGTTATCAAACTGTGCATACCCTTTGACCCAACAGTGTTTCTATTGGGCTTATATCCCAAAGAAATCATAAAGGAAGGAAAGGGCCCCACATGTGCAAGAATGTTTGTGGCAGCCCTTTTTGTAGTGGCTAGAAACTGGAAACTGAAGGGATGCCCTTCAATTGGAGAGTGGCTGAATAAATTATGGTATATGAATGTTATGGAATATTATTGTTCTGTAAGAAACGACCGGCAGGACGATTTCAGAGAGGCCTGGAGAGACTTGCATGAACTGATGCTAAGTGAAATGAGCAGAACCAGGAGATCATTATACACAGCAACAACAATACTACATGATGATCAATTCTGATGGGCATGGCTCTCTTCAGCAATGAAATGTTTCAAACCACTGCCAATTGTTCAGTGAAGAAAGCCATATACACCCACAGAGAGAGGGATATGAAATGTGGACCACAACATAGCATTTTCATGCTCTCTATTGATGTTTGCTTGCATTATGTTTTCCTTCTCATATTTTTTTTCTTGTAGATCTGACTTTTCTTGCACAGCAAGATAACTGTAAAAATATGTATACACATATTCGATTTGTCAAGTATTTTAACATAATTAACATGTAGTGGACTTCCTGTTATCTAGGGAAGGAGGTAGGGGAAAGGAGGGAAAAATTTGTAACAGAAAGCTTTGCAAGGATCAATGTTGAAAAATTACCCATGCATATGTTTTGCAAATAAAAAACTTTAATAAAAAAAATCTTTTCCTATCTCTCTTACTGGAATCTAGTGAAGATAATTCATAAAAGGAGTCAATTGTTAAATTTCACTGTGAGCATTGTGAGCAATAAAGAAACAGTACAAGTCAGGGCTTGGTTTATTTTTTGTTGATTTCTAGACTTAATAAAGTGATGAAGGATATTATAATAAAGCAGATCAAAGTTCAAAGTGAGTGACTAGACTTCTTTTTTCAGAGAATAAGTTATTAAACATTTACCAACACACCACGCTTTAGTGCCTTACCCTTGATATTCTCTTCAGTTTATGGAAATTGAGTGGATGCCCATCAGTTGTAAAATGGTTAGATAAATTGTGGTATATGAAGGTAATGGAATATTATTATTCTATAAGAAATGGTGAACAGGCTGATTTCAGAAAAGCCTCAAAAGACTTACATGAACTGATACTTAGTGAAGTGAGCAGAACCAAGAGAACATTGTATACAGCAATGACAAGACTATATGACAATCAACTGTGATGGACTTGGCACTTCTCAGCAATGCAGTGATTCAAGCCAATTCCAACTGAATTAGGGTAGAAAATGCCTTCCCCATCCAAAGCAAGAGCTGTGGTGTCTGAATGTGGATCAAAACATAGTATTTTTACTTTTTTGTTTTTTTTCTTTCTTTGATTTTTACCTTTTTGGTCTGATTTTTCTTGCACAATATGAAAAATATAGAAATATATTTAAAAGGATTGTACATATTTAACCTTTATCAGATTGCTTGCATCTGGGGGAGGGGGGAAGTAAGGGAGGGAGAAAGAAAAAAAGGGAACACAAAGTTTTACAAAAATGATGTTGAAAACTATCTTTATGTGTATTTGGGAAAATAAAATTCTATTGATATTCTCGCTAGTTTATTTTATATAATATATCTTATTTGTACATATTCTTGATATGTTATTTCCCCATTAGACTGCAAGCACAAGCATTATTTCTATCTTTCTATAACCAATGCTAAACAGTTCCTGGCACTTAGTAAGGGTTAATAAATGCTTGTTGACTAATGACACTGTATCATCAGAGCAATGCAGTGGGCAGAATGTGTGTTAGGAAGATCTGAGTTCCAATGCTGCCTTAAATTCTTGGTAGTTTTGTGGCTATGGGCAAATCATTTAACCTTTCTGTTTCTGAATTTCTTCATCTGTTAATTGGGAGTAATAAAGTAAAATGAGTTCGTGTGCACAAAACAACTTTTAAGCCTTAAAGCACTATGTAAACATTATTGCTATTGTCATTTTTACCATTATTATTTTCTATTAGTTACAAATGTTATGAAAAGCAGCCAGACATAGTGTATGGAAAATTAGCCTTTAAAATATTAAGTTTAGCCTCCAAAACACTTTCTTGTGGTTTTTTCCCCATTTGGTTTGAGTTTTCTTGCACAACATGACAAATATAAAAATGTGTTTAAAAGGATTGCACATATTTAACCTATGTCAGATTTCTTGTTGTCTTGGGGAGGGAAGAAGTAAAGGAGGGAAGGTATATGACTGGGTATATGACTCCCAGCAAGTCACTTAAAATCTGTGCCTCCAGTGACTCATTTAAACTTTAAATTGCGGACATATCCCAACCTGATTTGGTAGAAAGCACTTCTTCACCACATAGTTGTCTAAACCATTGAAATCACAAATCCAGTCCCTACTCTGATGTCTACAGAAAAAAATATATATATGTATATATATAATATAAATATATGTAAATATATATATAATATGTAAGTAAATATATACACACACATTTTCTCCACTTTCTTTCGTGTATAATTTGCCATAAAACTGGGCAGAATTGATGTGGTGTCTCTTTTGAAAATATTTTTGATATGATAATATTTTGTTGTTCAAAGATCCAAAATTTATTATTTCCCCATAGGGCATTAAATCCCAATTCTGGTTCAGATGATCTTAGAAATCAATCTAATTTGTCAGCAATTGCTGACAATATGTGCCTCTTTCTCACTTTTTAAATTAGTGTCAATAATGTAGCTGCCTTAGAAAAAAGTAATGACGTGATAGAAGATATTGAATATTACAGTGATGTGATCTCTAGTTGGAGATTCTGAGGGAGAACATGACATGGTCTCCTAAGAGATGGCTACAGCAATAAGGGATCCAGACTAATTCCTCTAATTATCATAGGGATAACCCTGATCTATGTGGGGGCAGCCCTAACATGAAAAAAATTGATTTCTATAGAATTTGTGCAGACTCTAATGTTGACAATATTCTCTACCCCATATCCTGTCTTTTTTTCTAGGAAGCATGAGGTAGACTTAAAGCCAGAGATTTCATGATCTAGAATGCAAGAAACATACATTTATTAAGCACCTATTTTATGTCTAACATTGAACTCATTTCTTAGGATAAAAAATAAAAATGAAACAATCCCCAGTCTCAAAGCTTATTGGGGCAGGTAACAAGTACAAACATAAGAAAGTTCAAAATAAATACAAAACTGAGGGAGGCGGTAATAGTTTGGGGAAATCAAGAAAAGTTTTATGTAGAAGGTAGTGCATGAGCTGAGTCTAGAAGGAAATAAAAAATTGTACAAGAGATAGGTGAGAATGGAGAACATTCCAAGATATGGGAGATAAAGTGGTATATGTGAAAAAATAGCAAAAAGACCAGTTACTCCTTTCTCCATCTTCCTATATAGACTCCTAGTGAATTTGAGTAAGTAAATATCTGCGGATTTTGTGGGATCCACTGGTCAAGAACTGATATAGAGTCCCAGCTGCATATAATTAACATGGGCCATGGAAATGGCAGTCTCTTAAGGGTATATAGATCCACAGCCTTTCTATTTCCATTAGTCCCAGAGCCCCAGATTCATTGGTCTCCATAATGACAAATCAGATGAAGACTTTCTGTGTTTAGATCTCTCTGCATACCTTTTGAGTTAATTCTAGCAGATCCATCAAGACACACTGGGCTAGAAAGTCTTTTATCCAAAAAGTGCAACTAATAATAATAATAACTAACATTTGTATAGTGCTTATTATGTACCAAGCCTGTGCTAAGCACTTTTCTTTGATTTTTACAATAACCTTGGGAGGTAAGAATGATTATTATTCCCATTTTACAGATGAAGGAAGGAACTAAGGCAAATCTGTCAGATAGTCTGCTCAGGATCACACAGCTAGCAAGTATCTGAGGCCAGATTTTAAGCCAGGTCTTTCTGATTCCAGGCCTGGCATTCTGTTAAATGTACCACCTGGTTGGATATGTTGCCTTTCACAGCAGCTTTAAGCCTCAGATCAAAGTGGAATAGTTTAGCAGTGGACTGCCTCAGCTCTTATGGAAAACATTTCCCTCCTCAAATGTGTTAATAAGGGAGTCCACCACTAGGTCTACCCAGTTCGGAATAATAATAAATAGGTCTATAAAATTTTAAAATTTCCACAAAACAGCAGCCTCATAACTCACAAAACAGATATTTTAAGTATTATTATCCCTATTTTACAGAAAAGGAGATTGAACTCAGACAGACTATATGTCTTTCCTATAGAAGGATTTGGAATATCCAGGTCTCTCCTGACTCCAGCCCCAAGGCTTTTCTCACCACCTTATGATGCATCTTGGAATAAAATGATTCATTTCTTTCAGCAGAAAGGCCCAATAAAGGCAACCCCAGGACAGACTTCAGAACAAAACTACCTAATTCTGCCCTTATGGATAAGCATGAGGGGAGGAATTAAATACTACATGAACTGGCTAGAGAGGTAATACTGCTCTTCTAGCATCCAATTGAGTCATTTAGATAGAGAAGCATTTGTAGTATGGGAAAAGGCAAACCACAATTTATAACTCCCCTTTGGTTTGTGATTGAATGCAACATCAGCACTGTGGGAAAGGGGCCAAAAATTGTAAATTTCTGTAGGTGTGATAGATTGTGAGTTCACTCCCTCCTGGCCCCAATACCTCCTTTCTCTGGGAATACAGAAAACAGAATTGTGTCCTGGTTTTTTGTTGTTGCTGTTATTTTGTTTGTTTGGGGTTTTTTGGTAGAAAATAGGCTTGGATCATCTTGAAATACATGTTTCATTCCTAGAATGTACTACTCTTTCATTTCCCTCATAGAATTCTTAACTTCTTTCTAATTACATCCCTCTAAAAATTACTTTGTTTATATACATATGTGCATATATATACATAGCATTTTCCCCCTTTCATATGTAAACAAATTACTAAGAAAAATGAAGAAAAAGACCTTTTGCATATTAAAGACTACTTTTGTCCATGTATTCCCAGTGCCTAAAATAATGCCTGGCATATAGTTAACATTTAAATGCTTGTTGAATCAATTAATTACATTTACACTGTATATGATACATTCTGAACAGAATTCAAAGTTAGAAAGTCTCTAGGGGATAGTAGAGTGTCAAAGTCATGGTCTAGGCCAGTCAAAGTTAGAGTTTAGGAACGTTGTGGTATGGAGGAATAAACCAATGGTAGGTAGAGTCCAAGTAAATAAAGCATGTCAGGGAACTAGAAAAAAAAATTGGACACATTTATGGGATTGGGCACTGGGCACCCTACATAGTGAATCAAATTATTCCCAGGGCTGTTTTTATACGTGACTGACTCCAATCCAGAATAGGTACATTTCCAATGTTTTAATGAGAACTTGCTTTATCCTAGAGGTTAGCTGTTGATGTTGTTTGTCCTTCATTTTTGAAGAAGACCAATGACACGACATTATGAGGTGATATTTTAATAAGGTAGAATTGCACAAAGTTATCAGCTGGCGATGGGCAGGAGGCAGTGGATGATGCTGGCATCTTCAGTGTCTAACCGTACCACAGCCACCTTTGCAACTGTTGGAACAAATTGTTCTTATCCAACCATTCCACCAGAGAAAGTCTTCACATACTTGGTGTAGACATCCCTTTAACTCATTGATGGATCTGAGGTTTGTTGGTTGCCCTCAACCTGGTTTAGTCCATCTGCCAAGAAGACTTGTGGCTGCTGTGAATTCTACAGCTTCTTGAAGACCAAATTAAGTGGGATGACTGTTTGGACATAGATGAGCAGCCCTGAAGATAATTCAATAAGCCCTCCCACCAGAAATACTAATCCTCCTTTAAAACCTCATACACCCCTGTTATTCCAGCTGAGGTCCTGGATTGTCTCACTTGTGTCTTCAACTCCCCAGTGTCATACTCTCTGGCACATAATATAGGAATAATAAATACTTTTTGATTGGTTGATTTGTTAAATGATCACCTCTCCTGGCCTAATACTATTGTCTAAATCAGTCCTATTGATTTAGATATAAAGAGTGATACTATAAGCAAATTTGTAGAGCAAGTCATAGACCACCTGTCAGATCTGTGGAGAAGGGAGGAATTTGTGACTAAAATAGAACTAGCAAATATTATGAAATGTAAAATGGATAGTTTTGATTATATTAAATTAATAAGGGTTTGCACAAACAAAATCAATGCAGCCAAGATTAGAAAAGAAGTGTTTCTGATAAATGCTTCATTTCTAAAATATATAGAGTATTGAGTCAAATTTATAATAATAAAACTCATTCCTTAATGGATAAATGGTCAAAGGATATGAACAGATAATTTTTGGATGAAAGAATTAAAACCATTCCTAGCCATATTTTAAAAATGCTCTAAATCACTATTTATTAGAGAAATACAAATTAAGACAATTCTGAGTTACCACTTCACACCTCTCATATTGGCTGAGATGACAGGAAAAGATGATGGAATATTGAGTGGATACCCATAAATTGGTTGAATAAGTTATGGTATATGAATGTAATGGAATATTATTGTTCTATAAGAAATAATGAACAGGATGATTTCAGAAAAGACTGGAAAGATTTACATGGATTGATGTTGAGTGAAATGAGCAGAACTAGGAGAACACTACATAAAAACAGCAAGATTATATGATGAGCTTAGTTTTTTTCAGCAACACAGTGATCTAAGATAATTCCAATAAACTTGGAATGGAAAATGCCATTTGCAGCCTGAGAGAGAGAACTATAGAGACTGAATGTGAATCAAATCATAGTATTTTCACTTTCTGTTTGTTTGCTTGCTTCTTCTTTTTCATTTTTTCCCTTTTGGTTCAATTTTTCTTGCACAACATGACAAATATGAAAATTTGTTTAAAAGGATTGCACATATTTAATCTATATGATTGTTTGCTTCCTGGGGAGGTGGGTGATAAAAGAGGGAAGGAGAAAAAATTTGGAATACAAAGTCTTACAAAAAATAATGCTGAAAACTATCTTTACATGTATTTAGAAAAATTAAATGCTATTGAGAAAAAATAGATCAGTCCTATTATTTATTACTGGTTTTATTGCTGTTTAAATATTTGTCTATTTTATCCGTCTAAGTTCTTCCTCAGTCCTAGAAATATAAATCTCCTATTACCACAAGTATGCTCTACAAAGTACCTTGGAAGCTGAAATAGCTCATATTCCTTTGAAAAAAAACTGCTGTGATCTTTCTATGGTCAGAACAGTGAGCCATGTTGTGAAAACCAATGCAGGCATTTGTACCTTTGTATTTGAAGCCTCTCTATGGCTTACCACCTGGAAAGCCCATCTGTGTAGCTGCTTCCTGCTCATAGTGCAAATAAAAAGTGCTAGTTGTGGCAAATGCTACAACATCCAAGTATTTTTCTTAGTGCTCAGTGAAGAAAGAACCATTTTGCAAGGCTGATATCATTTATCACTTGTGGTACTAGAATATTTATTGATTGCTATTTATAGGTAAGATTCTTCTAAAGCTTTCCTTCCAGTGACTCATTATGTCTGAAGATGACCATACATCATCAAGTCTATGAATAAAATAAAAGGACCTGATAAAAGACTATCCTTCTTGTGAACAAGAATCATCTCAAATAAGTGGAAAGGCATTCATCACAATAAGTTCGACCAGTAAATAATAAGGCATTGAGTCCCTCCTGCCCCCCCCCAAAAAAATTCTCATCTGATGACCAACCCTCTGGGGATGAATGATTTCTAACGTGGCATCATGGAATCAGGTATGATGTTTTAGATAAGACATAATGCAATTAAATCAGTTATAAAGAGAACCTTCTTAGAATATCCTGTGCCAATGAAATTGCAGACTTTTTTAACGTATTTGTATATTATTAAAATACAGAATTAATTTCTAATTAATAATGGCACTTTTTCAAAGTGGCTATTATGTGCAAAATACCATGCTAAACATTGAAGACACAGAAAACGGCCCTATTCAGGAGACTCCTAATATGAAAACTTCTAATGATCTAGTTTGGCAAACTAGCTGTAATTTGTCATATAGGAATATATCAGGGATCTGTGATTACCTCATCAAGGGAACTTCTGGTATAGAACCACTTCCAACAACCCAGAATCTGCAATCCATCTATGAGAATACATAAATTCTAGAGAGTTACCTTATAAAAGCATGCACATATACCAAATGATTCAAGGTGGGGTATAAATGCCAAGTGATTGTCCAAGACAATAATTTCTAGTAATTCTAAGGGATAGATAATAACAATTACAACAACAACCAACAATTATAGAGCACTCTAAAGTTAACAAAGTGCTTTATATTTGTTAACTCCTTTTATCCCCATGACCTTTTTTGATATCAGATCTCAATATTCCCATCAGGGGAAACTGAGGCTAAGAGCTGTTCAATGACACAGTCAATGTCACACAGGTTGTACAAATCTGAGGCAGGATTCAAACTCTGCTCTTCCCAATACACCTTGTGTTTTATCTACTGAGAGCTGAGATGAGTAGAAACATCTGCAAAAAAGGATATGAAACTTGAAACTGGAGTTTTTAAAGGCTTGTTGGTATTCACAGAAAAAAAGAATCTAAATACTGTGGCAGATAGAGAGATGTGGTAAAAAAAAAAAATACCATGTGTAATGTGAATGACTTTAGTGGGCCTTTATTGGAGATTAGTGAGGTTTAATTAAAGAGAGTCTATTAAGCTAAAAGTGCATCTAGGTGGAGCAGTGGATATAGCACTGGAGACAGGAAGATTGAATACAAATATGGCCTCAGATATTTGCTAGCTGGGTGACTCTGAACATGGCATTTAACCCTTTTTGCCCGTTGAAGTTTCCTCATCTGTAAAATGAGTTGAACAAGGAAATGGCAAACTATTCTAGTATCTTTGTCAAGAAATCCCAAATGGGGTTATAAAGTATTGGGCACAACTGAAAAAAAAAAACTGAAAAACAATTTACTTCCTAGATGTGAACCTTGGATTCTGTCCCTTGATTCTGGTAGGTGAACTGTTGCCTTACATTGCCCAGAATCAAGACTCCATGCTGATTCCTAGTGATTTCCACACTATATCACAAGGAGAGTAAGTACTTCACTCACCCTTGTCAACCTTCCTACTTTCCTTTCTATGTTGTATTTCCCTATTAGAATGTAAGTACTTTGAAGGCAGAGACTATCTTGCCTACTTACATTTATATTTCCAGCACTTAGCATACTTCCCAGCATATAGTAAGTACTCATTAAATACTTTATATATCCATACTTAACTTTTTTCCACTTATCTATTGCTTCCCTAGTGATCTCTGAGTTGTTGATCTGCAACAGTGATATTTTCCTTAAAATGATAAAATCACAAGACTCCAAAATATACACATAACAATGAGAAGATTTAAGAAAGGATTTAGAATTACAAACCCAGTTTACTATTTTAAGTAAGATAAATGCAAAGGAATAAATTTCCAAATCTGGATTTTTATTTTTAAGGGAGGGAATGGAGGCTAAATTAAGCCATGGAGTTTTCTTCTGTTTTAAGCAAAACTAGAGAATAGAATACCCTGTGAGAGAAGAGTTATATAGCACATGTAAAAATTGAGTCTATTAAACAATCGACATGTTTATTAAGTGCCTATTATGTACCTGGCATTGTGTTAGGGCCTGAAAATACAAATACAAAAAAAAAAAAAAAGAAATCATTTCTACTCCCAAGAAGTTCACAGCTTATTGAGTCAAGCACAAAGAGTCAATAGTAAACCACTCCAATCTAGCAAGATTTATTAAGTGTCTGCTATGTGCCAAGAACTGGAATAAGAATAGAAACTAAATCTGTGATAGAATTGGAAATCCCCAGGAAAGGAAATTCCCTCTATCTATGCAGTTTGGTGCCTTCTCTGCAGCTTTTAGTCTTAGAGTTACCTATACCACCAAGAAGTTAAATACTGAGATGGGGCTTGACAGATATCATACAACCACTCTGTGTCCAAAAAGAAGGCCTTCAACGAAGGACTTCCTGACTTTGAAGCTAGCTCTCTTCACTAGGTTGCATCATCTCTCCACATAAGGTTAAATTGACCCTATCTTCAAGGGGATTTCATTCTACCAAACAACATAACAAGTTTATTCACTCATTTTCAGATGAACTTTAACTGATGTATTAATAAATGTATTGAAATCCTACTCAGATGCCTCATCAAGATTTGGAAAAGATGCAACCATCTCTAAAGCTATTATGCCCAAAGTGCACAAGCTCAGGCAGACCCTGGCAAATTGGAGAGGCTACAAGCAGTCTCTGTAACAGATTGCATCCTAGTAGCAGTACAGTATGGCTAAATTAAAAGGAGTTCATCAGCAGAAGGCAAACCAGAGGCTATTTGTATATACATTACATGTGTCATTTCATTTGACCTTCACAAATATATTGTCAGGTAGCTGCTATCATTATCCTTATTTTATAGATAAAAACAT
The DNA here is from genome assembly GCA_023553655.1 of Myrmecobius fasciatus. Lineage (NCBI taxonomy): Eukaryota > Metazoa > Chordata > Mammalia > Dasyuromorphia > Myrmecobiidae > Myrmecobius > Myrmecobius fasciatus. Next base: position 14,873 of record JAJPUD010006193.1, read on the forward strand.
TGAGGCTAAGAGAATTTAAGTAACTTGCCCAGAGAGTATATGAGGAAAGATTCAAATTCAGATCTTCCTGATCCCAACTGCATTACCTAGGCAATAAATTTTCTTCTTCCTATTGTATTCATATTTTTATGTTTCCATGGTGTTTTGTAAAGATAATTCCAAGGCCCAAAACAGAATTGTGAAGAAAAAAATTAATAAAAGTAAAACATAATAATATCCAATAAAAAAGATAAAAGAAAGGGGAGGAAATAAACTTTACCTCCAAACATGGATGGTATTTCTGACAAAATGCAAAAACATAATCTTTAGTCTAGAGATATAAGCTCATATGGACAAGACCATTCTTAAAAACTAACTCAAAAAGATTATATATATATATATATATATATATATAATGCTTTAAAGTTTACAAAGCACTTTACATATATGATCTCATTTGATTCTCCCCCAAACTATGTGAAATCACTGCTGTGATTACCCCTATTTTAACAATTAAGGAAATTAAGGACTTATTGAGGTCAAGTGATTTACCCTGCTTAACACAAGTGAGTGTCGGAGGCAAGATTCACCCTAATCTTCCTGATTCCAACACTATGCCATCTGGTTACCTGTCCCATTTTGTAGCCACTGTTTGCTGTGACCTTGTCTACTGAGGCACTAAGAGAGAAGTCTGTAACAGCACATGAAATACCAACACCCCTGAAATCATGTGTCCTCAAATAGGAGAGTTAGAATGGAAATATTGAGGCATGGGGGAAACAGCTCTATTTTATCAACAATCGAATGGGCTAAATTAAATCAATAAGAAGCGGACCATTGGATGATTAGGGACCTCAGAGATTCCAACTCTCTCTTTTTACAGATGAAGAAACAAAGGCTCGAAATCCAAAGTAGATCAAGGATTAGAAGAAGTCTCCTTGGTCCCACAGAATACAGAACTCTATCACAATGCCTACTCTTTGTTGACTACCTAAGTAGCTAAGGAAAATACAACTATCTAAGGTTCATTCTGAGTGCCTGTACCAGATAGAGCACAGGGTTGCCATCAGGAAGACTCATTTCCAGGAGTTGGAATCTAGTCTCAGATCCTTATTGTGTGATCCTGAGCAAGTCACTTAACTCCATTGGTTCAGTTTCCTCATCTGCAAAATGAGAAGGATATGGCAAGCCACCCCTGCCAAGATGACTCCAAAAAGGTTCATGAAGAGTTGGACATGACTCATCAATAACAAAAACTTCATTCCAAGTTCTAATCTTATCATGGCTATCTCAAAGAGATCCATTATTCAAAAGGAATTATCTAGATCTTTTTCATTTATCCATTTTAAAAGCAACATATTGCTATGACTTTGGGGATAAAAGAATGACTTGTTTGTGTCCTAGAATTAACCTTGAATTATCATCTTATTTCTATAGAGGCCATGACAGCTATTCAGTGTTAACTGCATTAGTCACCACTGATTTCACTATACCTCTCTCAAGAATAACAGAAAATAGTTAATATGAAAGAACATCCTCATCATGGCCCCCAGGAAATGCCCATGGTCCTGGAATACTCCAGTACTTGAAGACTTACATCTTAGTGCACAGAGGGATCCTCTTGAGAACAGTAACTTTTTTTTAATGTACTTTCACTGTGAATAAATTATTCCCATTGGGAAAGTTGGCATCTGTGGTTGTCCTTACAGGTTTACCTACACAACAGATGCATTCCTGAAAAGTTGTGAATAAATCGAGTTTTGTTCCTTGCTAACATTATAAAAGAATTGAAGGAGCTCATTATTTAAAGAGACCTTGAGTGCAAAAAGGATCGACTGAACACACATTTTGCTTTTCATTTAAAACTTACATAGAATTTTCCTTTCTATTCTTACTTCTCTCTTGCTTCCTCAATAATAGAAAAAAAATCCTCACATGACATATTTAAAGAAGAGACAGTTTACTAAAGATTTTAAATCTGATAACATATTCTCCTCACATGTTGTCATGCATCCTGGGAAACTTTTTCATTCAGAGGCAATTTCCATGTCTACATGCAAAACAAAACAAAAAGCAAAAGCTTTAATCTTCACACTTAATTTTTCTATTCTTGACCTTCTGTAATTCTATCTTTTTGGGAATAAGACTGACCTTGAAGCCAGGAACACCTGATTTCAAGCCCTTACTCAAACACATACTAGTTATATAAATAAGAACAACTCACTCAATCTCTCAATGTCCTGAGTCCCTCCTTTAAGTTATACATAGTAAATGCTAAAAAAAAAAAGAAAGAAAAATGGAAAAAGCACCATCTCTGGAATTAGAAGACATAGGTAGGTGCAAAGGTAGGATGCCTTTTGAAGGTAGCCCTTCAGCAAGGGCTCCACCTATCCCACCCAAGGAGAAGGAGATCTTGCCCCTTAACTCCTAAGGAAGAGCATCACTTTTTTCCATCTCCTACAACCACCAGTAGTAATTCAGGCCTTCATCACCTCTCCCATGGACTATCATAGTAGCCTTTTGAATGATCTCTATAGTTTGAGCTTTCCTTCTCTAAACCACTCTTCACTGCCATTTTCAGGTTCCTTTACTCAAAAAACGTTCATCCTTTCTTCTGCTGATAGAACAAAATCTAGACACAATCTGATTCTCACCTGCCTTTTCAATTATATCAGACTATTCCTCTTCAAATTATGCTATGTTCCAACTAAACTGAAGAGCTATGCATCCTAAGAGATGGATTAGATTTCATTTTTCCCCTGGATTTGTCATTTGTATTATTATACTCCCTAGTTTGCATCAGACTTATTTGTGTACATGCCATATCTTTAGTGTTCAATTCTTGAGGAAGAAAAGTTTTATTTCTTTCATGTATCCCAGGTGTCTTAGAGTGTCTTGAATATAATTGGTGCTTATTTTTGCTTATTGGAATTTGTTAAAAAGTTAAAGATGCCAGTTATTGTTTCATAAGTTTGTCTTCTGAGAACTATTGCTTATCAAGCCAATGGTGCCACAAAGTTAGTAATACTAACTGATGGGAAATTTGATGGAAAGATCAATCTTTTTCCAGAGTTCAGTCTAAGAAAGACAGAGTTAGTTTGTATCTGTTAGTTTATTTCTCCTAAGAAGGCATCCATATATACACACACACACGTATATATATATATATATATATATATATATGCTGTGCTCCACAGTTAGAACTGAGCTCAGGGTGGGCATAGATAGCAGGGATTATAAAGATAAAAATCACGTCAGGGGGTGGAGGTAATCACATAGTGGTTTTATCAAGTTATCCCTGGGCTGGGCTATTTTTCAGAAGGCTTATGGCGACCAATAATTAGTTTTGGTCACTGGACTGGGGGTCAACATGAGCCAGTCTAAATTGGTTCTGTAGCATGGCAGGGGGAGTTCCAGGTTCAGCAAGCAAATACTTCAAGAAATCTCTGATATGCCCAGCTTAAGAAATATTCACTTTGTTTCCTACTTTTGATTTCAAGGTCAATCTGGCCTACTTTAGATAATAGGGGAGCTTGAGCAAAATAAGGTGGCTAGTAAAAATCATTAACTGCCTCAGTTTCACAGAAAGCAAATGATTCCTCTATGTCCATAAAACTGGCATTCATAGTAAACTTTTTAGAGGAGTCATAGTAAAGTTTAATGTCAACAAACCTTGGTTTTATTATCAGAACACCATGGTACTCTTCAATTTAACCCTTCATTAACAAAGATGGTGTGATACATGTGAATTTGACCAACTAGCCACTTTTTGTTGTTTAGTCATTTCACTTTGTGTCTGATTCTTCCTGACGCCATTTGGGGTTCTCTTGGCAAAGATCCTGGGATGGTTTCCTAATTCCTTCTCCAAACTAGTCACTTAGTTATTAACTATTTATTGAGCTAAGCAAAAAGAGTTCATTCACAACTTTGAGTTCATTACTTTAGGCTTTGCTTATTAGTGGATAAACATAATAAACTTTAAGGAAAGTAGTATTGTGTAGTAGGAATAAGCTATAGACAGATAACTGGCCATTTATTATAGCTCTTCCATTAATTAGTTATATAATCAAGACTAGATAAGTCATATCAATAGTCTATATTTAGATCCATCTTTTGCATATTGAAGGAATGGGCTCTATCTGGACTTCTTTTCAATTGTCCATCTGTATGCTCTCTCTTGATGATGTCATAATTCCCAAGGATTCAATTATTATTCTCTATACAAAGGTATATATTTTTTGCCGTTATCTTTCTCCTAAGTTGCAGTCATGCTTCACCACCTACCTATTAGTCATCTGTACCTAAGTACTTATGTGAATCTATGACTCAATATGACCAGAATTCATTATCTATCTAAATCTTCTTTTCCAACAAAATCTCCATTTCCTTTAAAGGCAACACAATCTTTCTAGTTATTTAGGTTGTCAGCCTTATAATTATCCTCTACTCTATTTTCTCCCTTGCTCCCCATATCTAATCAGTGATGAAGTTTTTTCAATTCTACCTCTGCAAAATATCTTACCTCTATTACCTTCTATCTATTAATTAGTCAACACCTTAATTCATGAACTCATCCAGTTTCACCTGAATTATTACAAGTCTTAATTGTAGTACCATTTCACAACTCCCTCCTCTCCAGTCTATCTTGTGCAAAACTGTTGTAATAATCTTACTAAAGCAACAGTCTGACAATGTCATTGCATTGCTCAAGAATTATCAATGACTTTTGTATTATCTCTAGGATAAAATACAAAGTCTTCATAATTTTAAGCCCTTCTCAGTCAGACCCTAACTTACCTTTCCAAAATTATTTCACAATTCATCCTTTAATACATTTGATTGTTCCATCTGAACTGGCCTATGTGCTCAAATAAGGCATTTGATCTGTGTCTTTGCACAGGTTATCTACCTTATGCCTGAGAAAGTACTACCTTCTCATCTCTATATTTTAGATTTTTATCTAAACCTATATTTTATCTAACCTATATTTTAGATTTTACCTAAGCCTCCATTCATGTACCACCTCCTATGAGAAGTCTTTCTTAGTCCACCTAATTGTTAATATTCTATTTCTCTCCCTCCCTATCTTTCTGTCTCTCTTCCTCTCTCTGTCTCTCTTCTCTTTCTGTCTCTATCTCTGTCTCTGTCTCTCTCTCTCTCTCTCTCTCTCTCTCTCAATCTCCTCAAATATAAGAGGGAGACGGAGAGAAAGAGGTAGAATCAAAGACAGAACAGAAACAGGGAGAGACAGAGATGAGACAGATACGATAGAGCTTTACTTATTATATCCTTTCCCCGAAAGAGTAGAATCCTGAGAAGATAGGAACTGATTTGTCTGGGTGTTTTTTTAATTTTGTCTTTGTATCTCCAGCATCTAGCACAGTACTTTGTAATCAGTCAATGCATAGATATTTATTAAATACCTATTATGAGCCCTGGCTAGTTGTTGACTGAAAACAGTCTCTGCCTTCATGAGTAAAAATTCTGGTTAGCTTAAATTGAATTGGATTGGATTGGGTCAAATCATTCCAAAGATCCTTCAAGCTGTAAGATTTTCTAATTCTGTGGAACATTGTTTGGTTGCAGTGTTCAGAAACTATTCCAGTAACTATGACACCGAGACAAATTCCCTGAATCTGGCATCAGAGAATCTGTATGAAAAATCTCATCTGCCCTGTTGACTAGCTGACTTATTTGTGCAAGTCACAAACTTCTCAGGGCTTCAACTTCATCATCTGTAAAGGGAAGAGTGAAAACTAGATGTCTTCAAGAGTCCTTTCTAGGATCTTGTGATCCTGAGAAAGTGTTGGTAATTGTTATCATCAAAAGGACCTGTTCTAAGTGATTGGTGAATTAATCAAAATAGTTGACTGAAGGAGCATTCCTGGAAAAAAAAAAGGAAACTGATAAGTTGTTCACTTTCATTATTTTTTTTCTCTATTAACTTTCTCAAATGTTATATTTTAGTTACAATTAGGCAATCATCAATCGTAATTGTGAATGACACAAGACTGGCATTCAGTTTGCATGTGAAGCTCCACTGTAAGTAAACCACATGATGTGAATCTGCCTGATTATTTTAAACAGGAATTCATTCTGGATTTTCCAAATGAGCAAATGAAAACTTTATCCTTTCACAGGGTTGCATAGTGACTCACTGACCCATCTCAGGTTAAAATTTAGCCTTTCCAACTGTAGCTCATGTCTCCCTCTGTCCTGGACAGAGCCTTCTTAGCATCATTTTCATTAGGAAAGAGCTGACACTGTGTTTGGCTTTGTAAAATCTGTTCAAAAATGCAACTGGTTTCCAACCTTAGGCCAGGGAAATGAGGAGCTGCCAGTCAGCACTTGAGTCCTAGGACTGGCTACCCATCATCAAGCAAATTCTATGACCCAAAAGTAAAGATTTTGAATAGGGGCCAATTAAAATTCTCTGTAATGTATTGTGTCTTTGCTTCTAGGAATAACACATTTCCAGAGACTCAAGTTTTTGTTTGTTTTTTTTTTCTAATGGGAATGCACTTTAATAGAATCTGTATTTGTGGGTGAGCTTGTAGTGAGGAGAAAATGGAACTTTGGTTGGATTGTGAGAACAAATAAATTTCATACCTAGGCTTGACATAGTCAAGAAGGAAAGTGATGATGGGTCTCTATTTTGATGCTATCACAATTTTTGTATTTTTTCTAGGGCTTTGAATTTTTCCCAATTGCTTTTTCCTTCTAGTTTTTCAATTTTATTCTTTCCCAGCCTTGGAGTTCTGGCAAAGATGGAAGCAGCACAACTGTGAATGCTATTCAACTCTAATAATCATAACAACTATTCCTAAAGTTTGACTTTATTAACCCTTCTGTTCAATAAAACCAGCAAATTTCTATCATCTGTAGTATGAAATGCAAACTTTTCTATTTGGTATGTTAAGCCCTTCAGGTCACTGCTACGACCTGCCTTTCTAGACATCATATATAAAGTCTTTTGCTTTTCAGGATTTTCTTAGTAATTAGGGATTTTTGCTTGACTTTCCATCACCCATCTATGTTTCTTTGCACAGGTTATCCTTCCATGCCTCAGAAGCACTCTCTTCACCTCTTTCTCTTAAAATCCTTAGGTTTGGGGCTTTTTCCAAAGATTAACTAGATTGCCATTCTTTTGATGTTACCTAACCCTCCCCCCAACATTACTTTTTATATATTTTGTATCTATGTTTTTGTATACACATTTATGAAGATGTAATGGACAAAATCAAAGAATCCTTTTTCATCAGATTTGATTAAAGGATGTCATGAGAGTACCCAGGACAAAACCAGGGTGAAGAGAAAGTTTAAAGAAATATCACTTAATTACAAACCAAAAACATGACCCATGAATTACCCATGAATAGATTTTAGGGAGTATGTAGCCCTGGATAAGAAAAAAGATACCTATTTAATTTAAATTCATTTCCTTTGTAATTCTAGCTATTTTATTTTATGCATTTAAAATTATTATTCTTCACCATATGGTCCAAAAAGTTTGTGACCCAGTAAAGATTAAGAATCACTGCATTGAGAATGTTTGTGGCAGCCCTTTTTGTAGTGGCTAGAAACTGGAAACTGAATGGATGCCCATCAATTGGAGAATGGCTGAATAAATTGTAGTATATGAATGTTATGGAGTATTATTGTTCTGTGAGAAACGACCAGCAGGATGATTTTAGAGAGGCCTGGAGAGACTTGCATGAACTGATGCTGAGTGAAATGAGCAGAACCAGGATATCATTATACATGGCAACAACAATATTACATGATTATCAATTCTGATGGACATGGCTCTCTTCAGCAATGAAATGCTTCAAACCACTTTCAATTGTTCACTGAAGAAAGCCATATACACCCAGAGAGAGGGATGTGAAATGTGGACCACAACATAACATTTTCATGCTTTCTATTGATGTTTGCTTGCATTGGGTTTCCTTTCTCTGATTTTTCTTTCTTGTGGATATGATTTTTCTTGCACAACAATGATGTGTGGAAATATGTATACATATATTCAATTTGTCAAGTATTTTAACATAATTAACATGTAGTGGATATCCTGCCATCTAGGGGAGGGGTGGGGAATGGGGGGGGAATTTGAAGCAGAAAGCTTTGTAAGGGTTAATGTTGAAGAATTACCCATACATATGTTTTGCAAATAAATAAATATAAAACCAAAAGTAAAAAAAAAAAAAAAAGAATCACTGCTAGGTGGCGCAGTGGATAGAGCACCAGCCCTGAAGTCAGGAGGATCTGAGTTCAAATTTGGCCTCAGACACTTAACACTTCTAGCTCTATGACCCTGAGCAAGTCACTTAACCTCAATTACCTCAGAGGGAAAAAAAAACCAACATGAAAATATGGAAATGTGTTTAAAGGACTTGTACATGTATAACTTAGATTGCTTACTGTCTTAGGGAGGGTGGAGATAAGGGAGAGAAATTTAGAACACAAAGTGTTACAAAAATGAATGTTGAAAATTATCTTTACATGTATTTGGAAAAATAAAAGTTCTCTTATTTCTTCTGGAAAAAAAATTAAAAGATATTGAGGTGCAGCCTACAGAGTGCTGCTCAGCTTGGCTACTATCTAACTATATGACCTTGGGCATTTGCCAAGTGCACTACACTTCCCCTCTCTGGCCTTCAGTTTCCTCTTCTGGTATAATGCAGGGATTGAACTAGCTGTACTCTAAGACTCCTTTCAGACTTACCAATGAATTTCCATTCCAGGAGCTCTATTTGAAGAGGAGAGAGAAAGGTATGTCAAGGGGAAGTTGGAAATGTTCTTTCCAAGAGATACTTAAAAGGCAGCTTTTTTGGTTCAATGGTTATTTACACATTCTTTCTCCAAAAATCCCCAAATGATTAAATTATCCTCTGAAATTCTGAAAAGCCTGTTTGACAAGTTTGTGACAGATCCTATCTTGTGAATCAAGCTTGGCTCATCCAGTGATAGTAAGAGAGGGCTCATATAAGCTCAAGGAGTTGCATTTGGATCAATTCCATTTGTTAAAATCAAAGATCAAAGGACTTCTTCATGAGTGTTTTTCTGTTCAAACTATGCCATAGGTTACAATAGTACAAGTATAAGGTAATCAATCTCCTCTGTCAGGCAAAATTGCAGGAAGCTTGAATAAATTAACTTGTTTGATCTACATTCCAGTCACCCAGATCTGTAATGTCACAGTTACCTGTCCTCTTTCCTTCAGTCAAATCACCCAATTAGTTGCTAAATCTTTTTAATTCCACCTCACTATTGTTTCTCATACTTGTCTACTTGGGAAACAGTGAAAAAAAAAAATACTAGCACTGGAGTTGGAGAACTTGGCTTCAAATTCCTTTTTAAAGTTTTTCTTAAAATATTTTTATTTTTTCCCAGTTACATTTAAAACATTTTTACATTTGTTTTCAAAACTTTGAATTCCAGATTTTCTCTCTTATCCCCATCCTCAGCCCCCATTAAGAAAGCACATGTGAAGTTATGTAAAACATTTCCATAAAAAGTCATGTTGTGAAAGAAAATGTCTCCTCTCCTTAAAAAAAAAAAAACATCAAGAAAAACAAAGTGAAATAAAGAAGAAAAAAGAGAGAAAGAGAATATGCTTTAATTTGTATTCAGACACAATCAGTTTTTTCTCTGTGTATGGATAAGATTTTTCATCATAAGTCCTCCAGAAAAGTCATGAATCATTGTATTGCTGAGAATAGCAGCCATTCACAGCTGATCACTCCACAACATTGCTATTACACGTACACAGTATATTTCATTTTGCTTGAGTTTGTGGAGAAATCTCCAGGCTTTTCTGAGAGTATCCTGCTCATCATTTCCTGTAGAATAATAATATTTTATCATAATCACATACCACAATTTATTCTGCCATTCTCCAATTGATGAGCGTTCCTTTAGTTTCCATTTTTTTGCCTTGAGAAGAAAGCTGTTATAAATATTTTTGAGCATATTATTTCCTTTTTAAAAAATCTCTTTTGGGATTCATGCCAGTAGTGGTATTTTAGGTCAAAGTATATGCATGATTTTATAGCTCTTTGGGCATAGTTTATAACTTTTGATCATTTATCAATTAGGATGTGGCTCTTATTTTTCATAAAATTGACTCTGTTTTTATATGTTTGAGAAATGAGGCTTTATCAGAGAAATTTGCTTGAAAATTCTTTTTTTTACAACTACTATTGCTGATTGTATTTCCCTCCATTTATTTTATTCTCTCTCTTTTTTCACACTATTCCTTCTTAAAAGTATTTTGCTACTGACCACTCCTTTCCCCAATATGCTCTCTCTTCTATTCACCTTCTCTTTTTCCTGCATTCACTTCCCCTCCTACTTTCCTGCAGGGCAATATAGTTTTCTATACCCATATTGAGTGTGTTTGATATTGCTTCTTTGAGCCAATTCTAATGAAAGTAAGATTCACTCAATCTTCTTCCCTCCCTCTCCTCCCCTCCACTTTTTTTTGCAGATAATTTACACCATTCTATCTCACCTTTTCCCTTTCTCCCAGTACATTTCTCTCTTTCCCTTTAATTTTATTTTTTAGCTATTATTCCTTCAGATTCAACTCACATCTGTGTCCTCTGTTTACACAAACTCCTACCTGCCATAATAATGAGGAAGTTCTAATGAGTTATAAGTATCATCCTCCTGTGGAAGAATGTAAAGAGATAAATCTTATTAAGTCCCTTATTATATCACTTTCCTGATTACCTTCTTATACTTCTCCTAAGTTGTATATTTGAAAATCAGATTTCCATTCAGTTCTGGTCTTTGCATCACAAATGCTTGAAAACACTCTATTTTGTTGAATTTCCTTTTACCCCTGAAGTATTATATTCAGTTTTGCTGGGTAGATGATTCTTGATTGTAATCCTAGTTCCACTGCTCTCCAGAATATCATATTCCAAGCCCTTTGGTCCTTTAATGTAAAAGCTGCTAAATCTCAAGTGTTATCCTGACTGTGATTCCACTATACTTGAATTGTTTCTTTCTGGATGCTTGAAATATTTTCTCCTTCACCTGAGAGTTTCAGAATTTAGTTATAATATTCCTGGGAGTTTTCATTTTGGTATTTCTTTCAGGAAGTGATTAGTGGATTCTTTCAATTTATATTGTAGCTTCTGATTTTAGAATGTCAGGACAGTTTTCCTTGATAATTTCTTGAAAAATAATATCCACTCTCCTTTTTTGATCATGACTTTCAGGTAGACCAATAATTTTTAAATTATCTCTCCTGAATCTGTTTTTCAGATCAGTTATTTTTCTGATGGGATATTTCTTTTTCCTATTTTTTCATTCTTTTAGTTTTGCTTTATTGTGTCTTGATCTCTCATGAAGTCATTAGCTTCCATTTGCTCAATTCTAATTTTGAAGGTATTATTTTCCTCAGTGAGCTTTTGTTCCTCTTTTCCCATTTGGCCAATTTTGCTATTTTTAAAGATATTCTTCTCCTCATTGTACTACTCTCAATTCTTTTCCTAACTTTTCCTCAATGTCTGTTAATTGCTTTTCAAAATCTCTTTTGAGTTCTTTTGAGCCTAATTCTTATTTTTCTTGGAGGCTTAGGATGTAGGAGCTTTGACTCTGTCATCTTTTTCTGAGTGTGTGTTTTGATCTTCTTTGACAGCATAATAATTTTCTATGCTCAGAATCTTTTTCTGTTGTCTGCTCATTTTCCTAGCTTATTACTTGGCTTTTAACTCTTTGTTAAACTAGGGCTCTGTTTCCAAGGTGAAGAGTGCACCTTGAGGGGTTTTGTGCAGCTGTTTTTTTTTTCTCTAGGGACCTGACCACAAGCATTCTTTTATGCCCAGAAACTAGGTGTGTCTGTGTCCCAGTGCAGCTATAAGATCTAGTGTGTGAGCTGAGACCTCTGAAAGCTGCCACCACCACTACCCATGTCCACTCTTGGCTTGCTGGTTTTCCAAGACCCTCTCACCCTACTGACAAACCTTTCCTGCCAATCTTCCAAATCATCTTTGGTGTCTCTGGGTTGAGAGTCTAGAAACCACTAAAACTGATGATGATTCAGAGGTCTACAGCCCAGTTTCTAAGGCTGTTACTTGTGTCAATGCTTGGGCCAATGCTAGAGGGACAGGGCTGAAACTTACCAATTGTATTTTATTAAGTATGCCATTCACTGTACTTACCATCAGGGGCTCAGCTGCCTTCTCTTTCTGATCTGTGACTCCCTTCTTCTGCTAGTCAATTCCTTCTTGTACCTCCATTTTGAGGAAGGGCTGAAACCAATCATCCTTCATTCTTCAGATTTCATCACTATTGCCCAATTAAAGCTTCCTTCTATATATTTTCTTCCCTCATTTCATTGTAAGTTTCTTGAGGGAAATTTATTTCTTTTTGCAGTATTTTTTATCTATTGCATTTAGCAGAGTACTTAATAATTATTTGTTGATGATTTGATTTAGTTTATCCTCCTATTCCTGTTTCTCTTATTTTCAAAATGAAGAGATTAGATTACTGGTTTCTAAATCTTCAAAGCTCTAGAACAAAGTATTCCTAATTTGGGGGTAATGGACTTGGTTTGTAATAAATATTTTAATGACTGTATTTGAATATATTTGGTTCCCTTTTTAATCCTATGTATTTTATTTTATGCCTTTAAACATATTATTCTGGTAAGTCCATATCCTTACCCAGACTGCCAATGAGTTCGTGATATAAAAAGTTTAAGAAACCCTGCTGTATATATCCCAAAGAGATCTTAAAGGAGGGAAAGGGACCCACATGTGCAAAAATATTTGTGGCAGCCCTTTTTGTAGTGTCAAGAAACTGGAAACTGAATGGATGCCCATCAATTGGAGAATGGCTGAATAAATTATGGTATATGAATATCATGGAATATTATTGTTTTGTAAGAAATGACCAACAAGATGATTTCAGAGAGGCTTGAAAAGACTTGCATGAACTGACGCTGAGTGAAATGAGCAGAACCAGGAGATCGTTGTACACGGCAACAACAGTACTATATGATGATTAGTTCTGATGGACGTGGCTCTCTTCAACAATGAGGTGATTCAAACCAGTTCCTATTGTTTAGCAATGAAGAAAGCCATATACACCCAGAGAGAGAACTGTGGGAACTGAATGTGAACCACAACATAGCATTTTAACATTTTCTGTTGATGTTTGCTTGCATTTTGTTTTCCTTCTTAGGGTTTTTTTTTCCTTTTTATTTCTAGATCCGATTTTTCTTGTGCTGCAAGATAACTGTATAGATATGTATGCATATATTGGATTTATCTATCTATTTATTTATTTATTTTAACATATTTAACATGTATTAGACTACCTGCCATCTAGGGAAGGGGGTAGAGGAAAGGAGGGAAAATTTTGGAACAGAAAGTTTTGCAAAGGTCAATGTAGAAAAATTATTCATATGTTCTGTAAATAAAAAGTTTTAATAAAGAAAATTAAAAAGAGGTAGAAATAAAAGAACCCCTGTTGTAGATCTATTACCTCTTCTCTCCACTCTCATTATAAATATTCTAGTTCATATCCTTGGCTTTACTATACTAAACTTCTGTAATAGCATCCTCACATGTCTTTCCATTTCCATTTTAACCTTTCTGTAGCAACTCTTTTAAACTGTGCCTGTTTTATGTTACTATTATCACCTTATTCCCAACTACTTTTCCAGACTTTATAATATTCTTCTTCAGATACTAATCTTTTCAATGAGACAAAATCCTTTCAACTCCTCCCCATATCCTGATTCTGTTATTCCCTGATCTGTGCATTTGCTCATTCTGTGCCCCATTTCTAGAATGTATTCAGTCAATAAACATTTATTAAGCACCTACTGTGTTCTAGGCACTGTGTTAAGCATTTTGGATACAAAGAAAGAAAGGCAAAAGACAGTTCCTATTCATCTACTGGAATTTTTTCCTTTCCTTCAAAGCTTAATTAAGGTGTCATCTCAAAGAAGCCTTCCTTTACCACCCACAATTATTAAAAATTATAGCCTTGGATCAACTTCCCAAAGCACACAAAAGGCTGCTATAAATTCAATTATAAAGTTTTCCTTAAAGAAATAAAGATCAATTTAAATAGCTGGGGAAATATCCAGTGCTCATCATTATGCTATGCCAATATAATAAATGATATTTAAATAATATTAAAATAATAAAAATGACACTAGTAGCAAAATTAATTTATACTTTTAATGATATATCAGTCAAATTTGCTCTTGTTCAGTCATTCCAGTCATGCCTCACTCTTCATGATTTCATTTGGAGTTTTCCTGGCAAAGATACTAGAGTGGTTTACCATTTCCTTCTTTATCTCATTTTTTTAGACAAGGAACTGAGGCAAATAAGATTAAGTGACTTGTCCAGGGTCACACAGCTAGTAAGTGCCTTGAGTGCAGATTTGAACTCAGAAGACAAGTCTTCCTGACTCCAGCCCCAGCATTCTATCTACTATGAATAGACTTGTCCATTCAAATTACCAAAGGAATATTTTACAAAAACTTGCTAAAATAATGACAAAATTCATTTAGAAAAACAAAAGATCTGACATATGAATGGAAATGATGAAAAGAAGTAAGGATAATGAAGCAATAGCACATCTAGATCTCAAACAATACTATAAAGTGACAGCTATTAAATCCATCTGTCTTGGCTAATATAGAAATAGCCTGATGGAACAAACTACATGAGAGAGTTAGGAATAACAAGATTTATGCAAGCTGACAGAAATTAGGGTTGGGCCTACACTTTACACCAATTGTGTAAATTGATGTGTGACCTTGACATTAAAGATCATGCTATTTTAAAATTAGAAGAGAAATAGATCATGTAGATATTATACCTATGGGTAAGAGATTCTAGTCTGATTGAAAAGTATAATTATATGAGAGGAAATATTATAAGGTAAGTCTGGAAAAATAGGTTGGGAATAAGATAATTAGATGAAGATAATTTAAGCAGTGTTATAAAGAAGTGTTAGAGACTGGTTAGATTAAAAACAGGAAGATTTGTGAGGAGACTATTACAGAAGTTAGTTAAGGAAAGCTAAAAGAATGAGCTAGGATATTTATAATGACATTGGAGAGAAGAAATCATACAATCATAGATCTACAGCAGGGATTCTTAAGGTTTTTTTTATGTCATGGACTTCTTTAGTCATCTGTTTAAAGCTATGGATCTCTTCTCAAAATAATATTTTTAAAGAAATAAAATACACAAGATTAAAAAGAAAACCAAATATAATCAAATAGTTATTAAAACATTTCTAATAAATCAAGTTCATGAATCCAAGATTAAGCATACTTTGATCTAGAACTATGAAGGATTTAGAAGTCAGCTAATTTAATACCCCCACTATTTTATTAATAAGGGAAATGGGTACAGGGAAGATAAGATAAAACAAATAACTTGAAGTACTTGAAACCAAAAAGCTTCTACACAGAAAATATTAACACATCTAGGATAAGAAGGAAAAGAATTGAATGGACAAAAAAAGTATCAAATTTCTCTGATAAGAGTTTCATATACAAGGCATATAAACAATTAATAAATATTAAAACTAATAGCCATTAGCCAATAAATAAATTGGAGTCAAAAGATATGAGCAGTTGTCAAAAAACTGGTATGTATTATTCATAATCATATCAGAGAAAAAATGTACCAGGTCACTAATAGAAAAATGCAAACCATACCTTGTATATTTGCAAAAAATCACCCAAAAGATGATAATAGTCAAAGTTGAAGAGGTTATGAAAAAGTAGGTACACTACTAATACATTGTGGACAGCTTGTAAAATGGCACAGCCACTTAGGAAAACAATTTGGAAATTGCAAATAAAGTAACTAAAATGTCCATCCCCTTTGAACCAGAGACTCTGTTACTAGCTTATACCCTCAATATACTCCAAAATTTTTATAGCAACACTTTTCATAATAACTAGGAACTGGAAACAAAGTAGATACCCATCAACTATGGAATAGCTACACAAATAATGGTATGAATGTGATGGAATATTACAATGCTATAGGAAACAATGTGTGTGATGAACATAGAGAAGCTTGGAAAGATCGATATGAACAGAGTCCCCCCCAAAAAATGTATAGTAACAATAACAATGGAAATGGAAAGAATAATTACACACCAAAAAAATCAAAAATAAGCATATAAAGGTCAAGCAGGACTTGAATGAAAACAGATGAGAAGATACCCCCAATCTACATTTTCATGGAATTAGAATAGTATGTATACATTGGGGATGTTTTCAGACTTTTTCAAGATATTGATTAGTTGTAATGATTTTTTTCTTTCTAAAAAACATTATACCAATTTACTACTAATAATGTCATAAAAGATGACTCTGGGAAGAGAGGAACATTTGGGATAATTATGAAATAAATAGAAATATCAACAAAAAATAAATAGAAAATATCAATAAAAACTTTTTTCAAAATCACAGATATTCAGAGTTTGAAAGAGGCTGTGTGGGGCAGTGAATAAAAAGTGTCCTCAGAGCCAAGAAGACTTCAACACAAATCTCATCTTTGACATAAATTGGCTGTGTAACTCTAACCAAATCACTTAATCTTTCAATGCTGTAAGCATCTCTTTAATACTATACATTGCAGAGAAAAAAGAAAACAAACATTGATTAAATGCTTTATAAATCTGATTTTCACAACAACCTGGTAGGTAGATATTATAATTATCCTTGTTTTATAATCAAGGGAGCCAAAACATATATAGTGTCTAAGGGACTTGTCCAGGCTCATACATCTTGTAAATGTCTGAAGCTGCATTTGAACTCAGGTCTTTTTGACTCCAGACTCAGCTGCTTTGTCCACTGTATCACTTAGCTACTTCAGAGAAGGTGTCATCCTGCATCAATAAAGGGAAGAATCCATGTATCAGTGAAAACACAGGTCCACTACCTATTCCTATCAGAATTGGATGGGATCTCAGGGACCATCTAGATTAACTCATACCTGAACGAAAAAACTAATTAGAATCTACTTTAAAAGAAGTAGATTCTACTACAGGAAACCTCTGAGGAGTGGGAACTTGACTCCTCTGTTGGTGGCCCCCATTCTGTCAAGCAACTATTCAATAAACATTTATTCTTGAACAGTTCAACTGAGATATTTCTCTTGGGATTAATCCTGAGTTTGCCTCAGACATTTTTACCCACTTCTCTTATTTCTTCCTTCAGAGAACAATGTGATCAAGTAAAATTACTCTTCTCCAACCTCACCCAGAGATTTTCAAATGACTAATGAGAACTATCATAATCCCTCTTTTCACGTTCCTCCTAAATAGTCTCCTCTCCAGGATAAATCTCTAGTTCCTTCAATCAAAAGTCTTCCCTTCTTCAAATTGCTCATAATACTTTGCTTGGATTTCTCCTTTGCACTTATCTCCTTCTCTCTGGTATTACACTTATATATGATCTTTGATTATCATTTTTTCAAAGCAGTGTCTGAATCATATTTATGGCTGTATCTCAGTACCTAGATCATAGGAATTTGCATATAACAGGATCTTAATGCAGGCAGAGATTACTTTTACTTTATATTCCTAAATCTTATCACAGTATCTAGCATATCGTAAGGCTTCCTAATAAATGCTGGCTGATTAATTAATAAATTGTGTTGAATTGGTTTGATTGAATGAACAACTTTGCAGGGGTTCTCAAAAGTCAGCATGGGCTAAGTAAGCTCTATATATTGTTAGAAAGTTGAAAAACACTTCAAGAATTATCTCATATATACTTCTCAATAACTGGCTAAATAGTTACTAAAGACATTGTTATTCTCATTTTCTTCTTGTTGTTAAGTCATTTTAATCACATCCAATTCCTCATGTCCCCATTTGGAGTTTTCTTAGCAAAGATACTGAACTGGATTGCTATTTACTTCTCCAGCTCATTTTACAAATGAGTAAACTGAGGTAAGCAGGGTTAAGTGACTTGCCCAGAGTCAAACAGTTAGTAAATGTCTGAGGCCAGATTTGAACTCAAGATGATGAGTCTTCTTGACTCTATCCACTGAGCCATCCTATCCTCTTTTACTAATGAGGAAACAAACTTAAAAGAAATTGGAATTGGGCATATTCACAGAGCTTTAAGGGTCAGAGACAGGATATGAACCCAGAGCTACTTAATTCCAAGTTTGACCTTCTATCTAAGATTGTTATATCTTTTGAATATTTTGAGACTTTTTTCAAAGTATTGGTGAGCTGCACTGATTTTTTTTTCTTTCTAAAACAATACTATTTATGTAGGATGCTTTTCAAGGCAGTGAAAGGAAGGGATACTTGAGATAGCTATGATAACATAAGAAACAGAAAATCTTAATACAAACATTTTTAAGAGAAGAAATTCATAAACTCTCCAAGTTCAAGAGAGGTTGTGTGACACAATGAATAAAGAGCTATCCTCAGACCCAAGATGACCTTGATACAAGTCCCTCCTCTGACATATACCGGCTGATGCTAATGTGAAATTCTTTCTGAAATTCTAAATCTGTTGCTGTTGCTGTTTCCTTGTTAAGATCACTTCCAGAAAATGTTTGAAACCAGCCTTTTGATGTAAAGCCTTTTAGCTCAAAGCCTTGAGATGTTTGTTGCAAGTCATGCATGCATAATAAAGACAAGAATTTGGAAAAAAGAATTGAGGCTGAGATTCATGTCTTACAAATGGTTCTATGTAAAGATTTTATAATTTTACCTAACCCCGCCCCCACTTATTTGCATGAGAACCAGCAATAATAATAGCAAAAAGATCTCAGATTCTGATCTGAGCTTGTTGGACAGGAAGCTCCTAAAATGAGTCTCAAGGGATGTAATTTCACAATCATTCAACCCACATATATTATAAAGTACTATGTGCTAATCATTGCATTTTGTGTAAAAAAAAAAGTTATGAGTAACAAATCTGGAAAGGTAGACTGGAGTTCAGTTGTGAAAGGCTTAAAATTGCCTAACAGAAGAGATTTTTTATTTGTTGCTACAGACAATCAGGAGTTACTTGAGCAAAGGAATGCCCATAAGCATACCTGGGCTTTACAAATAGCAATCATACATCCCAAAGAAATTATAAGGAGTTTCTAACCCTAACAGGGCACCTCACTTGGTGAGCAGGAAGTTATGATTAAAAAAAAACAGACAATGTCTCCAGTCATTACTTAACTGACTGATTAAACTATGTCCTAGAGTACATTACCCTGAGAGGCAAGATATGGATTTTATAGAGGAAAAGCTGATCACAGAAAAAGTTTTGAAACTGACAGACTCCAATGAGGAAGAAAATAACAAGGTTTTCTCAGTCTGGTCTTAATCGGATCTATTTCTCTTAAAACTGATGAATCTTTGGACTCTGGCTTCTAAAATGGAGAAAGTAAAAACAAAATTAGAGATAGTAGAATATATCCTTTCACTTAACAAAGAAAAGTTCTTCTATCACTCACCCAAGGGGCTATACCTAAAAATAACCAACAATAACCATGAGACCAGCTGAGTACAGTTAAGCAGTAACCACATGAAAGCGAGAGAAAGCAGCATCCAGCAGAGACTTTACATTAGCTCCACATACTTGAGAGAGACTACATTCCACAAGAGACTAGCAGAGAGCAGAGAGGAAACGGGGTGGGAAGGGAGAATGACCATTCATATAATATCTACTATATGTCGATCACTTTGCTAAGTGCTTTATTTACATATATATAGTATATATGTGTGTGTGTGTGTGTGTGTATGATCTTATTTGAGCCTCACAACCCTGCAAAGTTATTATCATTATTATCCCTATTTTATGTTTGTAGAAATAAGTAAACAGAGGAATGACTTGCCAGCATCACACAGCTGGTAGTATCTGAGAGCTGAAATCTTCCTGATTCCAGCCTAGTACTCTATTTACTGCATCACCATCACCAGTCATCTTGACTTTTGTTTTGCCACTGAATTTTTATGACTGAAAGAGTGAGCCTGATGATTTTGCATAACTCTACTTCACTTACATCCAATTCAACCAAATATCAAGCTATCATCCTCTTCAAAATGAAACAATGTCAACCAAAAGTTATTAGTGATAAGATTGAGTCAGAGAGATAAGTTATTCCTTCATGAGTATTCCCTTTCATTCATTCATGTTCTTTAAATATGCTAACTTTAGGCGGGGAGGGGAGGAGAGAAATGTTCTATTGTTATGTTTTTTACATGTCATTTAATGTCTTTACTTAGAATTATTTGTCATCTAGCTTTGGAGTATGAATCAAAAATAGAACAGATCCGTCTGGCCAACTTGACTTAGAAAATCACAGATTAACATTATCTGTGTTGCATTGTACTTTTATTTATTTTTATAAACATTTTCCAGGTACATTTTCATCTAGTTTCTGCTGCACTGAGGAATTTTGTAAGTTACATGTGGCTTATAACTATAAATTATAGGCTGCAAATTATCTAATAAATCATTCATTCATTCATTAATAATAATGAAGTAATTAGTAATAATAAATAATAAAATATTATATAATAATAACAATAATAAGTAAACACATTAATGGAGACTTGGTTCTCTTTAATTGGATGTAGCCTGAGAGAGTATCTTCAAATTAGTTTTCTGGGAATCCCAGTCATATGTGGAGTAATGGAGGAATAGGTGTTACTTGTAAATAATGGCAAGGACAAACAATTTCTTAAAGGAGTTCTTGCTTCCAATGTATATGCTCTACTTATAGGACACAACACCTTTTAAAGAATCCTAACATAGGACTTAGGGTATTGCTTCTCAATTAATATATATATACATATATATTGTTTAAAATTTTGATAAATGGGGGCAACTAGGTGGCACAATGGATAGAGCACCAACCCTGAAGTCAGGTGGACCTGAGTTCAAATCTGGTCTCAGACACTTAACATTTCCTGGCTGTGTGACCGTGGGCAAGTCATTTAACCCCAATTGCCTCAGCTAAATTAAAATGAAATTATGACAAATGAAGCCTGATCATGCATAACAGTATCTGACTTAAAAAACTTATCAAGGGGCAGCTAGGTGGCGCAGTGGTTAGAGCACCAGCCTTGAAGTAAGGAGGACCTGAGTTCAAATATGAACTCAGACACTTCCTAGCTGTGTGACCCTGGGCAAGTCACTTAACCCCAATTGCCTCAGCAAAAAGCAAAAAAAAAAAAAAATGTTGGGGTAGCTAAGTGGCGCAGGGGATAGAGCACCAGCCCTGAAGTCAGGAGGACCTGAGTTCAAATCTGGTCTCAGACACGTAACAGCTGTGTGACCCTGGGCAAGTCACTTAACCCCAATTGCCTCAGGAAAAAAAAAAAAAAACCTTATCAAATATTATTTGAATATTATAAAAAGAATTGGACATGGAGTCAGAAAACTGGTTTATTTTCTGCTTCAAATACCTACTAGCCTTATGACCTTAGAGAAGACTCTTAGCTGTTCAATTGTCTTATCATATGTCTAATCTGTAAATTATTAGACCTCTACAATTCTATAGCAAAATTCTAAGACTTCTGCATATTATGTAGTAAATAGTTCAACATAGTCAAACAAACAACTATAGCCAATTTCATCTATTATTAATTATATATAGATATTAAATATTAAATTTGATGAAGTAGAGTTGGATATGATATCAGGAAATATGGTTTCAGAGTAATATCTTTTTTCACTTTAGTTTTCCCGTCTATAAAGTGATGGAAATGATCTAGATGATAGCTAAGGTCTAATATTAATAATAATTAATAATATTCCAGGCCTAATATACAATTATGTTCTGTGGGTATGTAACAATAGACTGGGCTAAGTGTGTGGATTGTGCAGACATTCAAGGATTAGTTTTCAAGTTTAAATTTTAGAATTATATAAGAAAACAAAAAGGATCTATGGACAGTCTGTAGCTTCCAAAACCAGGAAAATCAAGCTATTTTTAAATAGATCGGATAACAGTACAGAGTCAGAGATGGAAGATGTGTTTAAAATCCAGATGCTGGTGCACTTTTTTTTTCTTTCTGTTGCATGATATTTTGCTGTTCTCGAATGATATTTTAATTTTATATTGTTAATGCTTTAGTTAACCCATCTTAAAATTCAGCACCAATTTTTCCCTCTCTGTCCACTCCACCTCACTGTGAAGGCGCAATCTAATATAGGTTAAACATATGTAGTCATGCTAAATATTTCCATAAATCATATTGTGAAAGAAAACAGACCAAACATTAAAAAGAAAATTAAGAAAAATATAGCAAAAAATATACTTCAATATTTTTATTCTCTGTATTTTGAGATGTTTATGTATGTTGATTACTAGATTTACAATAAAAAGAGATGACACCAAAAAGATAATTTAATAGAAACAGAAATTATCTTATTCCAATATAGTAGTTTGTAGGCACTAAATGACTTCCTATAGCTCCTAAATGATAGAAAATAGTTTTAGAAGCCCAGCAATCTATTCCTGGGCTCTAGCTTTAGACTCTTATATCAGAAAGAAGTTTATCACAGAAGCAGCAGTTTTGAATAGCAAAGTTTATATAGACTGAATGTCTTTGAATTGAAAGGAGATCTAGTCTGAACTATTCAGTGCAAGAATCCCTTTTGAAACGTACTGAAGGGTGGTTATGGCTCTATTAAAATACTTCCAGAGACAGGGAATTCACTACTTCATTAGACAATTCATTTCTTTGTTGGAAAAAAATCTTTCTTCTTTTCAGCTTAAATCTACCTCCCTGTGACTCTGTGGTTCTAATTCTGATCTCTAGAACAATACAGAAAATCCATTGTTTTCTCAGTATGACAGCCACTCAAATATGCAAGGTACCATGGTGGAAAGATTGCTGGATCCAAAATTCAGAGAATCCGACTTCCACTGCAAATCATTTCACCATTCTGCACTACAGACTCCTCATATATGAAATGGAAGGGGGTGAAAGAGTTGAACTAAATAGCTTCTGAGATCTTTTCCAGCCTAACTCTCTGATGCTAAATTTGAAGATCACGATCATGTTCACTCTAAGACTTTTTTTTTCCAGGCTAAGTTACTTCTACTCTAACTTACTTCAACTGCTCCTTGTATGTATCAGTGATTCTATAGCCTTCCTCGTCCTCATTGCTCTCTTTTACATTTGTTGTTGTTTTCAGTCATGTCTGAGTCCTTGAGGTTTTCTTGCTATGTCCTTTTCATTTTACAGATGAGGAAACTGAGGCAAATAGGACTGCTAGTAAGTGTGTCTGAGGCCAGATTTGAATTCAGGAATCTTCCTGAGTCTAAGTCCAGTACTAGCTGACCAAGAGATTCTTCTCTGAATATTTTCTAATTTGTCAATGGGCCTTTAGAAATGTGGTTCCTAGAAGCAAACATAATACTTCAGAGAATGTAGGACATTGAAAACAGGCTGAATGTGAAGTCAAAGGATGTGAGTCCAAATCCCACCTCTTTCTACTTACTACATATGTCACATTTTGCAAGTCACTCTCTAGGACTCACTTGCCTCATCTGTAACATGAGGTAATTGAAATAGATGGCCTCTGAGGTCCATTCCAGTTGTTTTGATCCAAGTAGAAAAGAAACACTTAGTCTGAATAATGCAGACTGCAGTGGGATTAATACTTCCTATAATCTCAATACTCTTTCAATTAATGTTCCTATTAATGTTGTGTTTTGATCACATTAGCTTTTTAGGCAGCTATATAAAATTGCTGATCTGAATTCAACAAACAATTCATGCTTTCTACAATATGGCACTTAGTGATCATGACTAAGCCTAATTTCCCTGCCCAATCTCAAAACAACAAATGTACCATATTAAAAATAATGATAATGACCATAACAACAAAAAGACAGAAAGAAGTTGGAGTGGAAGAGTCCAAACAAAAAAAGTAATAAGATCACTGAAGAAATGAGTAAGTGAGAGAAAAGGAGGAAGAGAGGGAAAATTGGGGGGGGGGGAAGGAGACAGACAGAGAGACACAGAGTCAGAGATAGAGACAGAGATAGAGAGATATTTGAAGGGAAGAAGTCTCTATGATAAAATGAAAATTAATCACTAGAATAATTAAAAAATTGATCACAAGAAGAGAAGAGAAAATGGACATGCCAAAGAATAGAGTAGTTTAAAATAACAGTAATGAACATAAGAAAGAGTTAGTATGGGTAAGATTAGAAATAAGATAAATGAAGGGAGAATTCAAGATCAACATTAATAAAGTGAGCATTAATTAAATTTCCCCAAGGTCACACAATAACTATCAGAAACAAGAGTTGAACCCATACTCCCTGAATTCAAAGCCAATGTTCTAGTCATTGTAGCCCCTCATATCATATGATTCAGAAAGTCACATAAGAAAATGTACTGAAAGATGATAACCATATATTTCATTCAGGTTCTCTCCAATTCTTTTTTTATATGTATACATTCTTCATGTGAATAAGTTGTAATTGCACTCTCTGTTCAAATGCCAAATGTATGCTTGCCAAAAAAAACTATTTTATGGAGAATTCACACAGGGTAAGTGCTCACTTGGTCAGTTGCTCAGAAAAAGCAATACAAAGATACTCTCAAAATCACTCTTAAGAAGTTCAGAATTGATTGTATGACACGGGAGATACTGCCCAGCATAGAGTGCCCTCATCAGAAAAGGTGCTATACTTTATGAACAAAGCAGAATTGAATTAGCTCAAAAGAAATGCAAGATACACAAAGTTAGAGAATCCACCTCAAATATTCATAGGAACTGTTTGTGTCCAACCTATGGCAGAGCATTCTGAGATTGTAATGGTCTTATCAGTCACAGTTGGACACACAGTAGTAACTTGACTCTAACATAATGGTGTCATTTTGGTCCTCTTCAAAAACAAAGGACAAAAATGACAAATTCTTGTATTTTCTTAAAGTTCACCCTGCCAAGACTAGTTTATCTAGTAGAATGACAACTATTTCTCAGTTAAAATATCATCCAAGATCAAAATTATCCATTTTATTTCTGTATTCTTCAAAAAAAAACTGCAGTTTTGTTGGTGTGGGCACTCCCATTCACTGAGTCTAGTCATGACCTCCTCAAAATTTAATAGTAAATTTCATAAGTTATGGTGGGAAAAGGCCAGTTCTTAACCTGGAGGTCAACTTTCTGCTGATGAGCTTCTGGGATTTTATACTGGTTCTAAGATGAAAGGCACACATCCATTGCCAGATCCATTCCTGAAGTTGCTCCATTTTGGTAAAACATTCCAGAGTTTGAATTTTTCTTACTTTGCATTTGAGAGTCCATGGTTATTTTTATACCATGATGAGGCATTGGAACAGGGCTTTGTTTTTGAGAAGAAATGAATATGAAGGGCATGTTGTTTATTGGGGCACAATTTCCAAAATGTACCATATGTTCAAAGATCTCAAGTTAACAAGACTATAAGAAAAACATATGATATGTATATTTATGATTGTTGCTATCATTGATACTGCTATTAATAACAGCCCCCTAATCTAATATAGCACCAACTATATACTAAGCACCACAATGAGCACTTTATATATATTATCTTATTTGATCCTTACAACAATCCTGGAAGGTACACATTATTATCCTTATTTTGCAGTTTAGGAAATTGAAGCAGAGGGAAGTTAAATGACTTGCCCAATATCACTTATCTAAGCCTGAATTTAAACTTAGGGCTTCTTGACTCCAGATCCAGTGTTCTATCCACTGTACCCCCTTTCTTCTTTCTAGCTCATGACCCTGGACCCAAGAGCCTTGGAAATAGCATGGCTTCCCAAACCACTAGATTTGCTTCCTGCGCAGTCCCCACAGCCACATTGAAGGGAGAAATCATTGTGGAGAAAGAGCCTGTCTTCTTTACCACTAATAGTAATTAGTAATTAATATTAATAGTTATTAGTAATCACTAAAAATTAATCCTTAGAATTATTGTTTAACCAACAAGCAAATCAACACAGGAGCCCTGGAAGTGATAGCACCCTCCAGACCATTAGTTCTTCTTTCAGCCTAGCTTTCATAACTATTAACTGAAGAAATAATTAGCGTGAGAAAGGGACCAAAACAATCAACTGTCAACCAAGTGTTATATACAGGGTAGGAAAGCCAACTTGAATGAAGCAGCAAGGCATCCCGAGGGCCAGACAGGAACTAACATGTCAGTTAAATCAGACCACCACCCACCACCTTGACCACCATTTTCGTTCAGACTCTGATGGAGAGAGCTCAGGACTCTGAATCAAGAGCTTTGGAAAAGCTGTACTTCCAGCCCAGGACCTGAAGCTGTCGTCCTGGAAAACAATGCCTAGAGATGCATCCTGGAAACTGCTTCTTCAGATGCTACAGTCACATCTACTGAAGACCCAGAAAAGAAAGTTCTTGCCATCAAAGTCCTTAGCACTGTCAAATGGTTCATCAAAAACTGATGTTTTACAAGTATAAATGGCATTAAAGAAGTATTAACATCTGCTTTGCTACTGCACCTTTAAATCATTTTCCAACAAAAATTCATTCATTAAGGGGTTTAGATTCTAATGCAAGTTCTATTGTTCTTTTAAAGTATTGCTCTGTTATCCATTACATTATTTACAACTCCAGTCTCCTGTCATTCATAAATTTGGTGTACATACCTACTGTCTTTTCTGAGGCAGAATTAGATAGGTTTTGTTTGGCCCCAGAGATATTAAGTTCTGATGGAACGTCTGAGAAATTGCAAAGAGGTCCATTTAGGCTTAACAACAGGGGGGGGATCCCAATAATTAGACCTATCCACATGTAGAATAGACTTTCTAAAGAAACTGGGGGCAGAGGATTAGAGAATCTTCCTCTTTGGAAGTCTTCATGCAGAGTCTGAATATGTTAAGTATATGATAACATGGATTCCATTTATCTATGAGTTGAACTAAATGGTTCCTGAAGTTCCTTCTAAGTTCTAAATTCTGTGATTCTTCATAAAATTATAACTTTTAAACTAAAAAAAGGAACCTGAGAAATCATCTAGTACAACCTCTTCATTTTATAAATGAAGAAACCAGGACCTAGGGTGGTTAAATTACTTTCACCAGGTCACATAGCTAATAAGTGGCAAAACTAGAATTTCAACTCCAGTTCTATCATTTCAAATTGAACACTCTTCCCACTAGAGAAGGGAAGGGAAAATTATAATCTATTTCCTCAAATGCCTAGAAATCACAGATTGGTCCACTGGCCTTTTGTCTAATACTCTTTTCAAGTCAATTGATAAACTCTTTGAGCTGGACAGTACCAAGGACAGAGCTCTGCAGTGTGCCATTAAAGGATTCTATCCAGACTGATACTATTAAGCAATAATAATGTTCAATCATCTCTATATATCCAATCTTCTCCAGTTCCACCTTAGAGTACTATTATCAAGTCTACATCTCTCTATCTTATACAAAAGCATTTTTATGAAAGACAATCGTCATGTAATTGGGACATTTACTGAGCACTCCTCTTCCCATAGAGGAATAGAGGTGTGATCGTAACAGATTTACCCTTGCAGAACTGTTTTCTTATATGTAAAATGACAATAATCTATCAATAAGCATATATTAAGAACTTACTTTGTAACAAGCACTATGCTAGATGATAGAAATACAAATGCAATGAACAAAATAACCCCCACTCTAAAAAATAAAACAAGTAGACAAAGAGTATATACAGAATAAATATAAAGAAAACAAATGTAACTGCAATACAAATAAATAATAGTACCTATAAAATCAACTTTGCAGGGCTTTGTAAGGAAATCATTTTGTGAAAAAGGGTGAATTATTACTTTTACCCCCCATTTGACAACTAAATAAAGACTCCTAAGAGGTTAGATAATTTGTTGGTTTCTTAACTTTTTTGTTTTGTGGATCCCTTTGCTAATCTAGTGATGCATATGGACACCTCAGAATAATGGTTTTAAATCATAATTGAAGGAAATTTTCATTTTCAATTACAAATAGTGAAAATAAAGATATAATCCCCCCCCATCCAAGTCACCAGTTCCTTGAAAGCTAACCCAGGTCAACCCAAATTGAAAACACCAAGTTGAAAATTCCTAGTGGGACAAATAAAATCAGACCTAATCAATTGGGAAAACTTAAAATGCTCATGGGTAGGCCGAGCGAATATAATAAAAATGACAATACTACCCAGACTAATTTACTTATTTAGTGCCATACCAATCAAACTCCCAAGAAATTATCTTACAGATCTAGAAAAAATAGTAGCAAAGTTCATTTGGAAAAACAAAAGGTCAAGAATTTCAAGGGGATTAATGAAAAAAAAAAAGGCTGACGATGATGGACTTGCTGTACCAGATCTAAAACTATATTACAAAGCAGCGGTCATCAAAACCGTTTGGTACTGGCTAAGAAATAGAGTAGTCGATCAGTGGAATAGGATAGAATCACAAGACAAACTAGGCAATAACTATAGCAATTTAGTCTTTGATAAACCCAAAGACCCCAGCTTTTGGGATAAATACTCACTATTTGGCAAAAACTGCTGGGGAAATTGGAAACTAGTGTGGAACAAATTAAGGCTTGATCCACACCTAACACCACATACCAAGATAAGATCTAAATGGGTTCATGATCTGAATATAAAGAGTGATACTATAAGTAAATTAGAGGAACGTAACATAGTTTACCTCTCAGACCTATGGAGATGGAATAAATTTATGTCCAAAGAAGAACTGGAACTCTTAATTGAAAACCAGATAGATAACTTTGACTATATTAAGTTAAAAAGTTTTTGTACAAACAAAACCAATGCAGACAAGATTAGGAGGGAAGCAATAAATTGGGAAATCATCTTTACATTTAAGGGTTCTGATAAAGGTCTCATCTCTAAAATATATAGAGAATTGTCTCATATTTATAAAAAGTCAAGCCATTCTCCAATCAATAAATGGTCAAAGGATATGAACAGACAATTTTCAGAGGATGAAATTAAAACTATTTATAGTCATATGAAAAGGTGCTCCAAATCACTATTGATCAGAGAAATGCAAATCAAGACAACCCTGAGGTACCACTACACACCTGTCAGATTGGCTAAAATGACAGGAAAAGTTAATGATGAATGTTGGAGGGGATGTGGGAGGGCTGGGACACTGATGCATTGTTGGTGGAGCTCTGAATGGATACAGCCATTCTGGAGAGCAATTTGGAGCTATGCTCAAAAAGTTATCAAACTGTGCATCCCTTTGACCCAGCAGCATTTCTATTGGGCTTATATCCCAAAGAAATCATAAAGGCAGGAAAGGGCCCCACATATGCAAGAATGTTTGTGGCAGCCCTTTTTGTAGTGGCTAGATACTGGAAACTGAAGGGATGCCCTTCAATTGGAGAATGGCTGAATAAATTATAGTATATGAATATTATGGAATATTATTGTTGTGTAAGAAACAACCAGCAGGACGATTTCAGAGAGGCCTGGAGAGACTTGCATGAACTGATGCTGTGTGAAATGAACAGAACCAGGAGATCATTATACACGGCAACAACAATATTATATGATGATCAATTCTGATGGACATGGTTCTCTTCAATAATGAAATGTTTCAAACCACCTCCAATTGTTCACTGAAGAAAGCCATATACACCCAGAGAGAGGGATGTGAAATGTGGACCACAACATGACATTCTCATACTCCTTGATTGATGTTTGCTTACATTGTGTTTCCTTTATCTGATATATCTTTTGTGTAGATAAGATTTTTCTTGCACAACAATGATAAGTGTGGAAATATGTATACATATATTCGATTTGCCAATATTTTAACATAATTAACATGTAGTGGATGTCCTGCCATCTAGGGGAAGGGTGGGGAGTTGGGGGGAAAAATTTGTAACAGAAAGCTATGTAAGGGTTAGTATTGAAGAATTACCCACACATATGTTATGCAAATAAAATAAAATTTAAAAAAAAAGAAAATTCCTAGTGGGGAGTATCTTTTGTTAAGATTAAAACATTTGTCTCATGGCTCCTGGTATACACTGTTCAATGTATCATGCTTCTTCTCTTCCTTTGGGGAAAATCTCAAGTTTTCTCAAGCTGAGAATAGATAAAGTTTTTCTGCAAGCATGTATTATACCTAGAAGAAGCAGAAGTCTCTCTTTCCATTTCCTAAATATAGCTCCAGTGTTTTAAACAATGCTACATTGTGTTGTTGCATAAATTCTTTGGAGAGATTTGACCTTAAAAAAGTGGGTCTAGAAAAACAAATCCTAAATGCCACTTCAGGGGACAATGCCTCAATTGCAGGAATACATTTTCTTTAGAAGACTTTGGCATTCAGAAAAAAAAAGTAATAGATTCAAAAGGAAGGAATATTTCCCTGAGGCTTCTGCTCCATTTTGGCAACATGACTGAAACCAGAAAAATGAATGCAAAGAATTGTAGAATTCCTCATGAGCTAATAAAATTATAAACTTAATTTTAACCAAAAATAATGTCACACTTTAGATGAATCATTTAAGACAATGATACAATTTTCTGATAGATTTTTGACATATATTCATACCTTGATCTTGTTAGAGACAACTTTTATTGAAGAACTTTTGTTAATCTTTATGTTCATAGACCAATTATTTTTTTGTGAACTATTTGTGACACAGTGATTTTTGCTTTTGTATTTACCTTATGGTGAAAACATTGTTCTGCCTTTTAAAAATAAAGGCTTTTTATACTGCTGTTCTTAATATACTGTTATTGTTTTCATTTTAAAAAAAATCCATCTGTGAGCTATTCTGACTAAAAAAAGAGGAAACTTAAATGATTGTCAAACATTATAGATTTCTTCCTCCCTTTCCCTCTACCACAATCCTGTCCCACACAAAAGTCCAAAGAGCAGTGCTTCTAGGTTACCCTAGCCAAGTGGAATAGGCAGACCTACTGACCAAACAAAAATGTAAAATGCAATTCAAAAATTAAAAATATAAAAATATATTCAAAAATATAAAAGGCCTACACAACTAGTGGTGGGAAATCTATGGTAGTTTTAAAAGGCAGATTACTAAATTCAGCCCATTTGGAGTGAGAGAGAGAAAGAATTTAACTAATCATCAAGTATAATCCAATCTTTTAACAAAGAAATATCCATCTACTTGACTTATTTATAATTCTCTTTAATTCAACAAACATTTATTACATTCTTACTTTCTTCCAGCCCTGGAATCAGGAGGATCTGAGTTCAAATTTGGCTTTAGACCTTCGACATTTACTAAGTGTATGACTCTGGGCAAGTCACTTAACCTCAATTGCCTCTCCAAAAAAAAAAGTACTTATTTTGTTCAAGGCATTATCCTAGGAGGCTGGAATTACAAAAATGAAATATAATCCAATACCTTCTCTCAAAACACTTATATGCTAATGGAGGAATAAGATGTTGTATATAAATATCTATAATACACAAAATAATTTGGTAAGCATGAGGTAGATCATTAATTGCAAATTGAAGAAGGGTAAATCAATTCTAGCTAGGAAAAAAGAATTAAAGGAATTTGATTCTAAATGACCTAGCTGACCAGACACTGGCTCCTTCTGTCCAAGAAACTTATTCATTGTAAGGATCTCAATGAGTAGCTCCTTGATTTGAACAATATCACAATCAAATTTAAGGGGAAAATCAAGGAGAAAATTGATTATAATTCAGTCCAATTCTGTAAATATACAATTCTGTCAAGAAGGCTAAATTACTGGGTCCATAATAATAATCAGTGAATCAATTCTTAGGTCTTGTGGCTTTCAAGCCACCAGAGTCCTCTACTAATATTAGGCAGTCTCTACAAATATAAATTATTCAATGTTTTTATTGTACTAATAGCATTGTGAGCACAAGGATTTATAAGGATACAGATGATTCATAGACGATGGCTGATAGTAAGAAATGCAGAAATTAACTTGAAAGCTTAATTGGAAGGTACCTATAAGAAAAAAAAATCTTCTTAGAGTTGACAAGGAAACTTTCTATAATCCCTCACATGTGCAAATTGGTTCATTTTGAGATCTAATTCTCTTGTTTGATGAATTTAAGAACAAAAAAGGAAAAAAGGAAAAGAAAGTTAGGGATATAGAAGAATATGTTTATGCTTTCAAGCCTGTATGGCATTATTTAATAATCATATCAGTAATGTCTGGAAGATACTATAAAATGGTGGATAGTAAGAATGGCACTGGAGTCAGGAAGAACACATCTCACACATAATAGCTATGTTTAATAACTGGAAGACCTGGATTTGGATCATAGGAGCAAAAGGAAAGCAAGATCCATAATGTGACATAGTAAAAAAAATGTTTATTGAATGGGATTAAGCTCACATTTCTAGCAACAAGGAAAAGTCCCAGAAAAGACATTATGAAGCATTGAGCTATAGGAGACACTTCAGACTTTACTAGATCATTTTGGACAGATATTTCAATGAGCCTAATTATTATAATTTCTTTTTTTTCCAGATTCATAATTGGTATGCAACCTAGAGGATTATGGAGCTCTCCATATGATTATTAAAGATAACCTTTGGTTGCTGGTCAGTCTTTCAGTTGTATAGTACTCTTCTTGGCCCCATGGACCATAGCTCACTAATACTGTCTGTGGGGTTTTCTTGGGAAAGAATATTGGAAAGGTTTGCCATTTCCTTCTCCAAAAGATTAAAGCAAACAAAGGTTAAATGATTTGCCCAGGTCATACAGCTAGTAAGTGTGTGAGACCATTGTTGAATTCAGATCTTCTTGACTCCAGGTCCACCTCATTGCTTGGGTTTTAAACCTGACCACTAGCTAACTAAGCAATAATTATTACTTCTACTGGCCAGTTTCAGGCAACTGTCAAAACTAAAGCTGAAACAGAGGGTCCCATTGTTTACTCTTGTCTTTATAAAGTCTTTTGCAGATTCCCTGTCTCCCATACTACATGATCATAGAGATATAACTTATCCTTTCAATACTCCCAAATAACTTCCTAAGACTATTAAGTTACAGGAGTTAATGATCAACATTTATGGAAATCAAGGAGCTCTAGATATTGATGAAATCACAAATTTATGCTTCCTCCCCACCCCCCAAAAAACAATAATGACTTCCCAATGGGCCAATATTTACCATCTATGACAAGATAAATACCAGAAAAAAGTATAATAAAACTT
Source organism: Myrmecobius fasciatus (assembly GCA_023553655.1). NCBI lineage: Eukaryota > Metazoa > Chordata > Mammalia > Dasyuromorphia > Myrmecobiidae > Myrmecobius > Myrmecobius fasciatus. Next base: position 48,029 of record JAJPUD010006193.1, read on the forward strand.
TTAGTTTCTATGACACTTTAAGAAAAATGTAATGCTCTCATTTTACCTTCAAAAATGTATGTGAAAGGGGCAGGTAGGTGGTGCAGTGGATAGAGCACCATCCCTGAAGACAGGAGGACTTAAGTTCAAATCTGATCTCAAACACTTAATACTTCTTAGTTGTGTGACCCTGGGCAAGTCACTTAATACCAATTGCCAAAAAAAAAAAAAAAACTATGTGAAGTGTAAAAAGTAGTTATGCTCATTTAAGGGGTAAGGAAATCAATATGAGGAATGATTTCCCTAACTAGTTAGCTAGTAATTGGTGAGGTTGGAATTATAATCTAGTTCTTTCAATTAACAATAATTTATTGGAATATGTAACTAGTGTTTGAAATAGATTGACTTTGCCCTGCAAGTTCTTGGAACCTCTTAAGTGCAAGAAAGAAAAGTGAAATGTCTTTGTAATATTTAACATAGAATCCCCTGCAGTTGTTATGTCATCTGTTATCAGTGCTGCATTTTAGAGGATTGTTTCAAGGCTTCCCAAGAGATTGATGACAGAAACAGAAGCAAGAAGCAGGGGGAAGAAGACAGAGATAGCACTAGTTTTTTTTGTTCTGGAAATTGTTACTCCTTCCATGTATCAGTGATCTTGTAAGATGGCACTAAGATACTGCCTAACTGTTGGCCGCCCAGGTGATAACCCCATGAAGATGTTGTATAATAGATATTACTTAAGAGGAACTGAATAACTGAGATCTGATAGTGGTGAACTAAGAGAGCTTACCCCACACCCTTTACTATTGAAACAAAAATGTTTTTGGTTCCTCCAGCCAATATGCTCTTGGAAGGTACTTCTCTTGGAACAAGGAGTAGATTTCAAAAGAGACTAGGAGAAGAGAAAAAGTCCAACCTTTAATGCAATAGCTTCTAAACTTCATACAGCAATGCTTCTTCCTTTTTTTTAATCACTCTTTTCCTCAAATTTCCATAAAATGATCTGGGAAATAATTGTATTAGATCATATTTAATCAAATAAAATTAAAACTTTATTATAATTTTATCACATGTTAAACATAAAACAATAATAAAATAAATTCTTGAATTCACAACTATATTATATTACTGGGCTACAGGAAACAAGGAACATGTTGAATACACAGATGTAAAAAGTACATGAACTGATGCAAAGTAAAGTAAAGCAGAATTAGGAAAAGGATATTCACAATAACTATAACGTAAAAAGAAAAGAATGACAAAACAATAAAATATCAATTTTGTCAAATTATAACAAACAAGCATGACCTCCAAGAAAAGAGAAGACACCCTTATTTCTCACTCCTTTGCTGAAGTTCATGAGTTGAAAAAAATGAATATAATGTCAAATTTCTTTCCAATGTATTAATTCAGCAAAAAAAATTGCTGAATATTTTTCTCTTCTTCCTCTTTCTTTTTTTCTTCAAATTTTAAAACTATAAGATATGGGAAAGGAAGAAATACAGGAAGAAATCTAAATGATATGAAAACAAAAGATAGCAAGAAAAATCTCTTTTTAAAAGAATTTATTATCACCTAGTAATATAAAGCAAATCTTAAATACACAACAAAAACAAAATAAATAATTTCCTCATCCACAACAATGTTTGAAGTCCAAACCCCTCATTTTCCAGGTGTAAAGAAGCTGAGACAGAGTTCTTGCTCAAAATCAACAAGACCCTTAGTATTTTTCTGCTGTGTTATGTTGTCTCCCAAGGATGATAGAGAAAACACATTGGCATCTGGTGGTTCCTTCTAAGTTTTAATCCTCTCTTACAATCTAACGTTGAACCCAGAGAGAGGGATATGAAATATGGACCACAACGTAACATTTTCATGCTCTCTATTGATGTTTGCTTGCAATGTGTTTCCTTTCTCTGATTTTCTTTTTTTTTTTTCTTGTAGATAGGATTTTTCTTGTACAACTTGTCAAGTATTTCAACATTATTAACATGTAGTGGACTTCCTGCCATCTAGGGGAGGGGAGGGGACTGGGGGTAAAATTTGTAATGGAAAGCTTTGTAAAGATCAGTGCTGGGGAACTACCCATACATATGTTATACAAATAAAAAGCTTTAATAAAAATTAAAAAAAAACAATCTAACGTTGATCTAGGGATGGGAGGTCTAAAACTAGGATTTGATAAACTGACATCAGAGGGGATGGTGAAGCAACAGGACCCTATACCTGACCCCAAGAAGCTTCTGCAACCTTTAAGATCAGAGAAGGCAATGGGTGCTCCACTCTTCTTCTGATTGCCTATCTACTAGTAGTTGGTATAAAATATGTCTTGGTCTTATTTTTGAGATGCATTTACTTATGTAGGAATTGTATTTTTTTCATCCAATGGTTTGGCCATTGCCACCCACCCACTATGAAAGGGCCTCATTTCCTCCCTGAGAAGTGTTGAATCAATGGCTTACCCAAGTTCCAATGGGTGCTCTTCATTTTTTATTTCAATATTTTTATTTCAATTTTTATTTTATATTCAGTAAAAGGATTTTAATCTAGATAGGGTAATTCTTTCAGTTATGCTGAAATTGAGAATGAAATTATGATTCCCTGAAAATGAAGATGTGATGGGTAGAATAATTACCAATCCCCCACTAGAATTAGCTAGGTTAGTTCTCCATAAAAGTTATTGAAACCATCCTTGATACCTGAATACCTTGATACCTTGATACCTGGCTCAGGGAACTTAAGCATTTAGCCTTTAATCTTTCTTCTCAGAAACCAAAAAAAAAAAAAAAAAAAAAAAAAAAAAAAAGCACAAAGAGCTCTAATTCCTCCCTGAAAGTGACACTTTCGATAAAGTGTCAGGGAGCTACATCTGAATTGCTAAATATTTTTTCCTTGCTATGACTAAGTAAATCTTTTTTTGATTAACATTAAAATATTCTACAAATGTTTTATTTCACTCTAATATTGAACCTAAACCACCAAGGAATTGGCTTAAGTTAGGTCTAATCTGAACCAAGCAGCAAACATGAGCCAATTCAATTTTAAAATATGGGATTGACTCATACCCTCATTTAGGCCAGAGTAGCACCATAAGAACGAAGCTATAAGGGATTCAAGATAGTTAGCTCTTCCCTTGCCTATAGTTACTCAAACTGGTAACTCAAGACTTGACCACCCATCTGACGGCTTACCCAGACATTACACCCCATGTATGTGTGTACCCCAATGGGATCATCCCCAAATGCGATCATCAACTCAGTGCCAGTAAAGCAGTTTCCCCCATGTGAAGGAACACCTCCTTCCATATGCAGAAAAGGAAATTAGGAAAAAGAAAACATGTATAAAAACACTCATCTAGTTGAGTAGTTTTGCTAAAAAATTATACTGTAAATATTCTCTCTAATACTTGGAGAAGGTCTGAAATCATAGCTTCTTTCTGTCAATAAATGTGAAATACTATAATGGTGAAGCCACTTTTTCCTGCACCAGCTCTATCTTATAAATATCTTGATTCTAACTCCCACCAAGCTACTATCTAAATCTCTCTTCAGTATTGCAGTACTTTCCTCACTGCCTGCCCTCTTACCTCTCCTGTTTCTGGTTTCCATTCATTCCCTTTTCCCTTCCCATGTTTTTTTTTGTCCCATACTCTAGAGAACAAGCTACAATCTCAGCATTCTCTTTCCCTGTACTGTAACATTATATTCCTGGAAATGCTTTTCACAAACTTCATAATCATCTCTGCTCACACCCTGGACTATATGTGCTTAAACTTATGAGAAAAGTTCTGTATCTGGGTCAGCTCCTGTTTCCATCTGCCCTAGCTCCTCTCTGGCTTTAAACAAATCAGTCAAATGCTTTCTACCTCCTGCTTGGTCTGAGATGAAAAAGTCCCACTTCACAGGAGACTGGTGAAGACTCATTAGAGCCTAGGGAGGCTTCTGAGGACCAGCAATAATCACCCCGATGGGAAGTAGCATTACTTATCAGCATGGTCCCATTTGTCTTTTGTCAACACCATTACTCACATAAGACTCTGCCTCCTTAATTTTAGAAACACTAAACTTAAAAAAAAATACTTTGTTAAGGTAGCTTTTGATCTCTCAGAATAATCTTTTCTATGTGCTTCATCACATTCTAAGAGTTAACTGGGTGAATTGCTCTCATTCCTACTAGGCTAGAACCTCCTTAAAAGCTGAGTTTACCTGTTCTGTACCTTAAGAACTCATAAGACATTGGATCTTAACTTTTTATATGTCATGGATATCTTTGGCAGTTCTGTGCAAACTAAGTTCTACATCTTAGAATAGTGTTTTTAAATAATTGAAGGAAATACTAAATTTCACATAGTGGTTGTAAAAATGAAGATGCAATTTTTGTCCTGTCCAAAATCAGGTATGCACTGAAATCTGTCCATAGAATCTGTGGGATAAAGCAAAGTTCCATCAAATTGAATGCAATGGAACGCAATATTGTCAGCTGTAATTTTAAATGTAAAAATAATAGAATAATTAACACTTGTTAGTGTTCAATATGCTTTGCCAGGGAATTTAGAATTAGAGACTTTGCTCTGGTTATGAGTTAGACTAAAGTAGCATTTCAATAGCTCTATTTACTCCCTCCAAAAGATGTGTATGTTTTAATGAAAAGATTTTTTAAATTACAAAAGTGTAGATGCAATTGCCCAGATATAGGATCGAAAAGGAAGGCATTAGAGAAATGTAAACCTAGGAGGCAGCTACATAGATATAGCACCAACCCTAAAGTCAGAAGAACCTGAGTTCAAATTCAACCTTAGACACTTAACACTTACTAGCTCTATGGCCCAGAGACAAAGATAGATAGAAAGACAGAGAAGTGTAAAACTGAAGAAAAGACAAATCAGTGGACAGCAAACTTATGCATAGTCTGTGTGCTCCACTGGTAAGGAGCCTTTTAGGAAGGACAATTAGATGGCACAAAACTTGGAGTCTCAGAGATCTGAATACAAAACCTACTCCAGATACTTACAAGTTGTGTGACCCCAAAAGAAATCATTTAACTTCCTTATCTATAAAATGATTTAATAGTTGCACCTATTTCTTAGAGTTGTTGTGAGGATGAAATGAGTTAACATTTGTCAAAATTCTTTTGCAAACTTTAAATCACTTACATAAATGCTGTATAAAAATATAATTTTCATAATATCAAAAGAACTCATTGATCATCAGCTCTCCAGGTAGATCCCTTGCAGATTTATCAGTGGTCACGTCCCCAGACAGTAATATAATCTGAATTGAGGGAATAAATACCCAAATCATAGAGATCATGGATCCATCAGAGTTGATAGTTTAAAAAAAAAGCAAATTTCTATGGAGTATATCAAATTGAAATACTTCATTTAACTTTTTTATTAAAAAAAATTGAGCATTCCATATCAATTATTGCCCTTTCAGTGCGACAAGAATGAATAGGATTGAAATTATTTGAGGGCAGGAACTATATTTTTTTGTCTTTATACCTGAGGTGCTTAGAACACAGTAAGTGCTTTAAAAATTGAATTGCATAGACTCCCACAAGATAATTATTGTACAATAAGAATGAGACTAAGGTAAAATAGAAGATGACATCCATAATGTTATCTATATTGCATTAGCCATCTTAAATTGAAGAAAATATTATATTAGCATTGATAGGGAGCTGGCAAATATTCTGAAAATATAATGCTGTTATAATAATCTAAAAGAAATCTACATGGATTATAGCTAAGCTTTATATGAATATATATATATATGAAAAATGGATCACCTTTTCCAGTGTAAAGAATTCTCATTGAAAAAGGAAGTTCACCAATCAAAACACATCCATGAATTAATGAATAGATCACAGGGGAGCTGCTCGAGGTATATAGAGATTAAATCACTTGAATAAAGCTCACAAACTTAGTAAATGTGAGTGGCAGTATCTGAACCTGTCTTTTTGACATTGAGCCTAATCATTCTAGTCATTATGAGATATTGACTCAACAAGCTACTCAAATTTACTTTTGAAATTGATGGAATAATAGCAGAAATTAAAAGTAGCATCAAACATAAAATTGAATCGTGCTGGACTGCAATTCTATGCGTGCTTCATATTGGTTCACATAATAACACTTAATTAATATTTTTAAACTTTTTCTTCCTTACACATTTTTTACAATGTTGAACTCTGCATGGGCAGAGGGAAAAGATTTTTTTAAATGACACAGAGAGAAAAACAGTTGCATAAACATCCACTAATTATAGATTAAATATTATAGGTTCGATTCCTAAAGTTTAAGTAGTGTGCCTCATCAATTGTGGTCTGGCAATATTTCCCTAGATGGTCAACCATTGTCACTGGTGCCACTGAGATATAGCATCAAGTAAGAAGGTTAAGCCTAAAATCACTTTCTTAATTCCCCATAGTTTTGGTCAACCCCAGACAGTTGAAGATTATTAGAGATAGCGTAAAAGAACCCTCAATTTCCCATAAAAAGACCTAGATTCTAATCCTGACCATGACACTTATTAGTTGGGTGATTCTCAAGAAGTCAATTAATTTTTCTGTGCCTGTTTCCTTTTTTGTCACATGATTATAATAATGTGAATTTTATGTATATATGAATATGCATATTTTCTTCACAAGAATCAAATCTACAGGTGTAACATTGCATCTATATGTATGTGCATATATGTTTGTTTACATGCATATATACATGCCTTTTGAGAGACATAAAGTTATTTGGGAATATAAACATCACCTATTATAACTATTTCCCAACAGATTCTCAGCTTTATAAATAATTTCAGTTAAATGTTGGTTCACCAAAACCCAAGTACACTAAATTTCATTTTTTCCTCTTTTCTAAATTTTTGAGCAACAATCTTTAAATTTATTATCCCTCCCACTATCTGCCATTAAGTATTTTTAAATATCTCAATACATATCCACAAATATGGCAAAACAAATGCCCTCATCAATCAGTCAAAAACTTATGTATTTTAAGTTTATTATATCTTTGTCAGGAAATAAGTGGGGAACTCAAATTATTCTTGTGTTGATCTGAAATCCAGTCTTTCAAATTAGTTTTTCTCTGCAATGTTATTTTCATTATATAAATTGTTCATGGTTTTTGTTTACTTTGTTCATCATCTCACAAAGATATTTTCAGTTTCCTCTGAAATTGTCCATTTCTTATGGCACAATCATATTTCATTATATTCACATACCATAGTTTGGTTATCCATTCCTTAACAGAAGGATAGCCTCTTACTTTCCAATTTTTGACTACCATGAAAAGAAGTTGTAAATATTTTTGTGCATGTGATCCTTTTCCTTTCTATTTTGTCTCTTTGGAACATAGACATACGAGTGATAGATCTGTCAAAATAAATTTTGGTTTCTCACCAGGCATATTAATAAATTGCCTTCCAAAATGTCCAGGCTGATTCACAGTTCTAGTTTATCTGCTTTCCCACTTCCCCTATAACATTCGTCATATTCCTCTATTGTCATCTTTGCCAATCTGATTTGTGTAGAGTGGAATTTCAGACTTACTTTCATATGTATATCTCTAAATATTAGTGATTTGGAGGGTTTTTTAATATGGATTTTGATAGCTTAGATTTCTTCCTTTAAATATACCTATGAATATCCTTTGACTATTTACCAATTGAGAAATGGTTTTTACTTTTTCAAAACTGAATTCATTCTTTTGATACATATATACATGTATATATACACATATATATATAAATTTAATGAAATACTTATCAGACTGATGAAAGAAAACTATTTGTGGCTCATTCTCAAAAATTTAGTCAGGCTAAGAAAAAAAAGGTAGCAAAAGTAGTTTGAAAGAGAGAGAGAGAGCATACACATTGCATGGGCCTACACCTGAACTCGAGCTATACCTAAAATTTTAAAGATAAACTTTTATAACTTAAGAGAAGTCAATTTTTGATAACTTAAAAAATAGAAAAGGGAATAGACTAATATTATATTGGTATTATTTATAAATCAGATAGGTTAGTGATTTCTGCTCTCCCTTCTATTAGCCTACCCTCTTCCTTTCCCCTTTCCTCTCCTATTTCCCTATAGGGTGAGACAAGTTTCTCTTTGAAGCTAAATATGTCTTATATTCTCTCTTTGAGCCAAATATAATGAGAGTAAAGTTCATCTAATGCTCATCCACCTTCTTTCTTACCCTCAATTGTAAAAATTCTTTATTTCCTCTGCATGAGATGTAATTTACCCCATTTTACATCTCCTTTCCTCTTCTTCCAATACAATCACCTTTCCACCTTTAGTTCTTTTTTATATCATCACAATAAAATCAATTTATACCTACACTCTCTAAGTATACCCATAACAGAGATACAGTTCTCAAGAGTTAAACATATCATCTTCCCATATAGGGATGGAAACTTTTTAACTTAAAAAAAAAAAACAGTTATCATGAACTGATGCTGAGTGAAATCAGCAGAACCAGGAGATCATTATACACAGCAACAAGACTATACGATGATCAATTCTGATGGACATGGTTCTCTTCAACAATGATGTGATTCAAACCAGTTCCTATTGTTCAGCGATGAAGATAGTCATATACATCTAGAGAGAGGCCTGTGGAAACTGAGTGCAGACCACAACACAGCATTTTAACGCTTTCTGTGAATATCTCCATGCATTTTGTTTTCCTTCTTAGGTTGTTTTTTTCTTCTTCTCTTTCTAGATCTGATATTTCTTATGCAGTAAGATAACTGTATAGATATGTATACATATATTGTATTTGTCATATAATTTATCCTATTTAGCATGTATTAGATTACCTGTCATCTAGGGATGGGGGTGGGGGGAAGGAGGGGAAAAGCTTGGGAAAAAAAAGTTTTTGCATAGGTCAATGTAGAAAAATCACTCATATGTTTTGTAAATAAAACGCTTTATTAAAAAAAACAGTTATTTTTCTTTCCTTTTTTACCTTTTTACATTTCTCTTAATTCTGTATTTGAAAGTCAAATTTTCTGTTCAGCTCTGATCTTTTTATCAGAAATAAATGAAAGTCACTTATATTGTTGAATGTTCATCTTTTTCCCTGAAAAGCAATGTTTAATTTTGCTGAATAATTGATCCTTGGCTTCCATCTAAGTTTCTTTGCCCTTTGGAATATTATATTCCAGGCCTTTTGATCCTTTAAAGTGGAAGCTGCTAGGTCCTGGATAATCCTGATTGTGGCTCCCTGATTTTTGAATTATTTCTTCTGGCTGCTTACAATATTTTCTCCTTGATCCGATCATTCTGAAATTTAGCTACGATATTTCTTGCAGTTTTCATTTTGGGGTCTCTTTCAGAGTCTTGATCTGCTATTGATCTGAGGGAAACCCAGAAAAGTTCAAAGACCTATCTACTCTCCACCATGTTGTCTCTACCTCCTAGGTTAGTGATTTCTAAAGGGGATCAAGGTTCATGTGTCAAATAGAGCAGCTTTCCTATAAGAAGGCTATAATGTTTACCTGTGCAACCCCCTTCTGTCACATATATCTCTAAAGGGAATGGAAATCATGGGTACCCTAAAGATTATGCAATGGTAGTAGATAAATACTAAACAAACAACATATAGATAAATAGAGCACCATACTCAAAATTAGGAAGGCTCATCTTCACAAGCACAAATCTGGTCTCAGACACTTATTAGTTGTGTGACTCTGGACAAATCATTTAACTGTTTGCCTCAGTTTCTTCATCTGTAAAATGAGCTAGAGAAGGAAAAGGCAAATCATTCCTGTACCTATGCCAAGAAAACCCCAAAAGAGGTCAAAAAGAGTTGGACACAACTGAAATGAATCCAATACAAGAAACTTGTTACAAAGATTTTTCCCCAAAATATCTATTTCTCTCCAAATTTTTATGCATATTTGTTGTGCAAAACATGTTTACCTTTATCTAATCAAGATTATCTATTTTATTCTGTGTGGTCCTCTCTAACATTTCTTTAATAATAGACTCTTCTTCCACATATAGAGTTGAAAGGTCATTTCTTCCTACTCCTGAAATTTGTTTATGGTTTGAATTTTTATATCTAACTTATCAATTCATTTGGAATTGATCTTGGTATATTGTGTGAGTTGGGACACCTTAGGGTTTCTACATTGCTGAAAGTGTTGCCATCTTCAGAAAGATGCACCCTAAGTATACAAAATACAAAGCAGAACAGAGGAGGAAGGATGCAGCTGATGATGCTCTCCTATGGCACATATCCCACTATTGATGTAATTTAGGCCATTAATGGTTGTCCCTGATACTAGACAAGAATTGGACAAGAGAAATATTTCCAGGAAGCAGTTTTTATATTTTAGAACCCTGGGTCAAAGTCATACAAATTCCATCCTCGAAACAGTTCTGATAAATATTTACAATATAGCTGCATAGACAAAATGTGCAGACTTGAAATTCCAGAATTAATCCAGGGGAAATATAGACAAAATATACCTTTCTCCAAAATTATTATATCAGCATAGTAGGAAGCTTGCTGATTCAGTGGACAGAGTACCAGACCTAGAGTCAGGATAACTCATTTTTCTAAGTTCAAATCTGACCTCAGATACTTAATAGCTATGTGATCCTGAGCAAGTCACTCAACCCTTTCTGCCTCAGTATTCTCACTTGCAAAATGAATTGGATAAGGCAAACCACTCCAGTGTCTTTGCCAAGAAAATCCCAAATGCGGACATGAAGAGTCAGACACAATTGAACATCAACAACAATAGTTCTTTCAGTTTTCAGTGTCTACCCTGCCCAATGATTACACAGCAATATATACTTGCAAAATGACCTTGTACAAAATGATATAAAGTATGAATTCTGAGGCTGGAGATATGAAATAAGGGAATAAACAAGTGGGATAATTAAGATAAGGTTCTTACAAGAGGTGAGTTTTGAGTTCAGCCTGTAATTAATATTGCTCCCTCCTCAAATTAGTGTTCTTCCTACCCTCTGCCCTAAAGGACAACAAACTGACAAAAAACATCTAACTGAAGAGTTGATTTCTGATTCTCATAATTTAATGCTGGGTGGTGCTAAGGTTTGTGATGCAGGCTTGTTTGTTGTTGTTTCTTTAATTTTTATTAATTTTTCTTTTGTATTACTACAAATAGACCAAATTTACAAATAATATACAGATAATAACTTTAGTTTTCAAATGATCTTTCAAAAGGAATTTTCTATATTACAATTTAGAAAAATAAATTACTTATTATTCTGGGAAAATGCACAAGGAACTCCCTGTGCCAGGAAAATTCCACAAACATTTAATCTATTAAGTATGAGTAGGGAGTCAGGGAGGGAGGGAGGGAGGGAGAAAGAAGTGCTCCTGGTCCCGTATTCCATCCCAAAAGCAATTTATGGCCTTTGCAATAACAAATTCTAACTTAAACTATTCTTTACAAGTAAGCCAAACAAATGCAGAATAAATATCCTAATACACAGCATTTCTAAAGCAATCACACCAAGATTATTTATATGTGTATTTTTCTCTCCAATTGTAATTCCAGATGTTTAGGATTTTTTAAAGCCATCCTGTGATGACATAATGGACTGGCATGTGACTAAGTTATCACTTCTCTTTCCAAAGCACAAAGTCATCAGGGGAAGAGAAGCTGCATTGTTAAGGCATTCATTAACTAGAAGCACTGTGTGGAGTGCACTGGGTAGGATGGTACTATCCCATTGCCCCCTGCTGGACAGAAATTTTAACAATTTTCTTATTCATAAGGTCTGGTGAACTTTAAAATGTTATCACCCTCAAATGGGTGATAACATCCCAAGGGCCTTTCCCTGTCCCCCACTTTATCATTTTATTCCTGAGAAAACTGAACACCCTTAGCTTGGATTTCCCTCAGGGCTATATAATAAACCTTCTCATCTCTCTATTTCCACCTTTCTTCAATGATCTCATGTACTACCCCAGAGCTCAAGTGCAATTTCTACTGGAAATCATCTACAGACGATTCCCAAATATATATCCCAAAATCCAGCCTAATATTCCCCTAACACTGGTCCTACATCAGTACCTGACTCCAAAACCCTACTACAGGCAAATCAGAATCAACAGTCTCCAACTATAACTGATTATCTTGACTCCTAAATTCACCTGCCCTTCAAAATTCCTTGTTTCTGTTAAGATCACCACTGTCCTCCAAGTTCATAGTCTTGGAGTCATCCTCTCCCTCACCTCACCATATTCTATTGGTTGCCAAGTCTTGTCAATGCATCTGTTCCCTTTTTTTTCATTCACTCTACTTCAGGCCCTCAATATCTCTCTCCTGGGTTATTTTAATGATCTCCTAACTGTTCTCTCTACTTCTGGTATCATCAATTCAACCTTCAAACATTTGCCAAAATAATTTCCCTAAAGCACGAATCTAATCATATCTTTCCCTTGACCAAAAAACTTCAATGACTGGGTCTAAATTGAAATATAAATTTCTTTGCCTTTCATTTCAGCCCCTCCTCAACTGATCCCCATTACTTTTGAGTCTTATTTTAAATTAACCCCTTTCACAAATTCTACATTATAGTAAAACTGGACCAATACTTGTTCCCCCATTCCACAGCCCATTTCTTGGCCTTGTGTAGGATAGCCGTCATACATAGAATGTACTACCTACTTATCTCTATCTTTCAAAATTCTTTTTTTTTTTTCAAGGCTCAGTTAAGGAAGGCTTACTCCCTTCCCATTCCCTCATTGGAAATTAAGCTGTTCCAAATGACAAGCCAGGGCTTTGGGCAGAGGGGATCATTAGGAAAATAAATGTGCAGTGCCCTATCCTACCATTCCAAAAAGAACACATTTTGGTTCTTCAGTTCTAATTGAATACCTGACCAGAAAGATTTTCTAGAAGAACTCAAAAAAAGTCTTCAAAACTAAATGAGATTGGGGCAGCTAGGTGGCGCAGTGGATAGAGCACCAACCCTGAAATCAGGAGGACCTGAGTTCAAATCTAGTCTCAGACACTTAACATTGCCTAGCTGTGTGACCCTGGGCAAGTCACTTAACCCCAATTGCCTCAGCAAAAAAAAAAAAAAAAAAAAAAAAAAAAAAAAAAA
>JAJPUD010006193.1:67028-96928 GCA_023553655.1 Myrmecobius fasciatus
AAAAAAAAAACATCCAAGGAAAAAAAAAAGAAAATTATGAAAAGAAAGTCAATCAACTAGAAAAGGAGATCCAGAGTCTTAAAGAAGAAAATAACTCTTTGAAAATTAGAATTGGACAAGAAAAAGCTGGTGAAGATGAGACCAAGAAATAATAAAACAAAATATAAAGAATGGAAAAAAATAGAAAAGAATGTGAAACATCTCATAAGAAAAACAACTGATCTAGAGAACAGATCAAGAAGAGAAAACACAGGAATAATTGGACTATCTAAAAGCTATGCTCAAGAAAAGAACCTTGATGCAATAATACAAGAAATACAAGAAATCAAAGAAAATTGTCCTGAAGTGATAGAACAACAAGGTTAAGTAGAAATAGAAAGAAAAAAAATCCCCTGATCATCACCTCATAGAAATCCTACAAGGAAAACACATTCAAACTTCTTGATAAATTTCAAAACTCCCAAATCAAAAAGAAAATTTAACAAGAATCAAACAAACAATTCAAATATGCTGGAGCTACAATTAGAATTGTACAGTATTTATCAGCAGCTACAATAAGACTGCAGGACCTAGAATATTATATATTAGCAATCAAAAAAAAAAAACCCAAGGCCTCTGGCCAAAAATATTATATACAACAAAACTAAGCATAAATATTGAATGAGAAATAAATGAACATTAAATGAACTCACAGACTTTAAGGATTTTTTTTAACCTGAACTCAATAGAAAATTTAACATGTAAGAGCCGACATCAAAGACTAATTTCAAGAAACTCAATAAAAACACTGTTTATGTTTTATATGTAGAAATGTAAGCCATATGTCTAAGATAGGCATTAGTAATTAGTAGTCCAAAAAAATTGGGGCAGAAAATAATTCTAATTGAAATGCATTTTGCTCTAGAGTAGATCATTAAGGAAATCCTTCTCCCCCTTTTAATCTCCATGCAGACATATACATTATGCAAGATGATCTCAGGAATGGCATGTAGCCTTGTATTTAACAAGTTTTGTTCTAGACACAAATTTATTTCAGTTTGCTTTTTTGGAAGGATACCTCAAGTGACAGTCTCTCCATTTTGTCTAGAAACGAGCAGTTGTTTTTTAACTAATCCAAAGCATTTTCTCATTATGGTTTACACTCAATGCTACTTCAAAATTCCTGTGATTGCTAAACTAGTTGCTAAATCACATGTGTTTGAAGTCTTCTAGCTTAGAGCTCAGAACAATGCCTGATACTTTGTAAGTGCTTAATAAATAGCTAAGGAAGTATTTTGATATAAATGGTTTCCTTTGTAATCTATCTTTTGCATTTAAAAGTATAATGAGGAATCTATAAACTTTATCAGACTACCCAAGGATTCCATTATTAAAAAAAACAAAAAAAGGTTAGGGGGAATTGATGCTAAGTGAAGTGAGTAGAGCCCATGGTACACAGCAACAACAAGATTATGTGATGATGACCTGTGATGGACACGACTCTTTTCAACAATGAAGTGATTTAGACCAATTCCAAAGACTTGTGATGGAGTCATTTGTATCCAGAGAGAGAACTATGGGAACTGAATATGGATCACAGCATAGTATTTTCACTCTTTTTGTTGTTTGTTTTTTGTTTTCTTTCTCGTTTATTTTTCCTTTTTGATCTTATTTTTCTTGTGCAGCATGATAAATATGGAAATATGGATAGAAGAATTATACATGCTTAACATATATTGGATAATTTCCTGTCTAGAGAAAAGGGAAGAAGAAAAATTTGAAACACAGGGTTTTGCAAGAATGAGTGTTGAAAACTATCTTTGCATATATTTTGAAAATTAAAAGCTATTATTTAAAAAAATAAAATTCAAAGAGTTAAGAACTCTTGTTACTTTTTTGTGTTCCCAAATTCCTCTCATAACTATGTCTTGTCCCTCTGAGCATAGATATAATTCTGGGTTTCATTCATGAAATTTATAACTCCTAATTGTGATTCATAACATACCCTGACAAGGAGGTAACAGTAGATAAAGCGCTGAAGTTATGCAGTTAAACAGGATTTATTTTCAGCAATGTGATTGAGGTCTTTGTGGTCTACATGAACTTGTGGATGCCAAAATAGGAAAACATATGTTCAATCCAGTAGCTGTGTGATTCTGAACAAGTTATTTTTCTGTATCTCAGTTCCCTTGCTTTTAAGGAAGAGAGATTGGGCTTGATGTTCTGGAATGTCTTGATAGTATTCTCAATGCTAAATCTATGATCATGTAGAAAAACACAATTATGTGATAAAATAACACTAACATGGCATATAGTGCTAGAACTTGTTAATTTTCAAGGATTGCTTCTGAGCCAAATTAAAAGCATCACTCTCTCCTTTCAAGTAAAGAACTACGAACAATTTCACCTATTATCTTAATTCTACAAAAAAAAAGTTTAATTTAAAAGCTAGATTTAATTTTAAAACTTCAAATTGTCTTGACCTAAAGAAAAAAGTCACTAGCAAATCAATAAAAACAAAGTTTAAGTAGAGAATTCTTTCATCAGAAATTTGAATGGATAATACTTCTTTACAAAAGCTTTAGTAAAAAAAAATATTCCAAGTCTTTAGATCTGTACAATAGGAGACTTAGTGAATAATGGAACAACTAGCTCCACATTACTAAAACATCTTTTAAAAAAATAAAGTGATAATAGAAGTTGATTGTGTCACATATGCTAAAGAAAGACTTTTATTTTTCTTGAGAGCTAGTCTCAGATTTGGTGTTTTTCATTTGCTGTACATTGTGCCTTAAATGGGCCTAGCTCTTATCCTGATGAGATTTGGAGGAACTTGAACTTTCCCTTTTCAAATCTTGGTCCTAGCCAGAATGTAAAATTATAATTTGAATCATTTTCTGAATGTTTTTATAGTTCCAGCTCTAAAACTCAATCCAGTTGTGAATCAGATATAAAAGAAAGAGCATCCTCATCACAGAGCCCTTCCAGTCCATTCAAGTAAGAGGCAATGGTGGAGATAGTAGGGAAAATAAAGAGCCTTTTGTTCTTTATATTTGTTCCCTTTTAAAAATTGTAGACATTAGAGAAGAGACAGATGGGAATGTATAAAAATTTGAGAACACATTAATGGAATCTTAGTTTCAAATTCTTAGGAGTTTTAATGCAATGTCACTGTCATTGGGATTACAGCATACTTCCCAAGAGTCATGATAAAAAACCATAGAATTTTTAGTAGTAAAACTGAAATTTGATGTACAAATGCCTGTTCCCTTACGTTCACAAATCCTGATAAGAAATCTACTGAGGTTTAAAATATGGTGTCATGTTTTCAGTGTTGAGGTTAAGAAAATAAGATTAGAGATCACTGTTCAAAGTCCAAAAAGGCTATCATATTTGGGCTCATTGATTCATAAAGGATGTGATAAAAAATGACCAGTTCTCTATTGATGAATGTTCCTTTGAGAGATCCAATGAACCTTGAAGGTTATGGTTAAAAATGGAAATATTCATTTTAGCTATGGACATACTATGGAGGCACAAATCATTTATATGGAAAGCCATGGTTAAGGAGCTACTAGCAAAAATAAAAAGCTCATCTCTGCTTCTCCATTATTACAGAAATGAAACCTACATTGTTCCCATATAGCCAAAGAAAAAAAGGACAAACAAAAATTTGAAAAAATCTTCATTAAGAAATAAAGTTATATGGGGGAGGGGAGGGAGGAATCACTCTGAAGGCAAAGAGAAAAAATCCATTCCTCGCTGTCAATCGAACTGGAAATTAGCAGAGATCTTTCCAACATTAATTTTTTTTAAACAATCTTTGTTGTGTTCAGTCATTTCATCATGTCTAACTCTTTGTGAATCCATTTGAAGTTTTCTTGGCAGAGATACTGAAGTAGTTTACTTTTCCCTCTCCAACTCATATTTACATGAGAAAACTGAAGTGATTCAACTAGGGGTTACACATTTAGGGTCTGAGGCCAGATTTAAATTCATGAAGATAAGTTTTCCTGACTACAGGCTTAGCTCTCCATTCATTGCACCACCTAGCTGCCCCTGAAATAACTACAGACTTTAAATATTTGGTTTAATTTGTGTTATAGATTAAAACACACACACATGTGCACATACAAGTACATACATGTGTGTCTCAACATGTATACATATATGTGTATGTGTAAGTAATATATATCTCCTTTCTCCTTCAATGGGCAATTGTTGTCTACTGGCATAACAAATAGCAAGTACAAATTCTATTTTTAATCCCTCTGTATATTTTCTAAGCTGTGACCTGTAATTTCCTTTTTCAATTCCATCCCAAAATTCTTTTGCCCAATTGAGGCAGCTAGGTAATGCAGAGGATAGATCTTAGGTTTAGAGTCAGTTAAATCTGAGTTCAAATTCTTCCTCAAACACTAGCTGTCTGACCCTGAATAAGCCAATATGCCTCAGTTTCCTCATCTCTACACTGGAGATAAAAAAAAAAAGCACCTACTTCAGAGTGTTGTTGGGAGGATCAAATAAGTACGTGTCTGTGTATGTATACAGATGTGTGTGTACAGATACACACACACATATATAAATATTTTTCTAGCTATAAAATATCCATTCTTTTTGACCCTGATATTCTACTACCAGGCATATAATCCAAACAATAAGGATATGTTTTTAAAATTTGATGAATATGATAAATATTGAAAGATATGTGAACTCATGTAAAGTGAAAGAAACAGATCTAGGAAAACAATATAAATAATAATTATAACAATGTGAGTGAAAAAAAAAATAAAACAATTGGAATACTATAAAATTATGATGACCAAGACTGGCCCCAAAGAAGAAATAAAAGAAGGCACTTCCCTCCCTCATTTTGAATGTGAAACATTGAATATAATGTTAGAATAGATACAGTGATTAAGAAGTTTCCCCCCTAAAAATTTGTAATAGGAAGCTTTATAAGAGTCAATGTTGAAGAATTACATGTTTTGTAAATAAAAAGCTTCAATAAAGAAAAAAAAAAGACCTGAATTAAAAAAAAGAAAGAAATTTTCCCCTTTTGTTTTATAATATGAAACAGTCCTCAAGAAGAGATAGGAGGAAGACTGTGGAAAATGCAAATTATTTATAAACAAAAGATAGTGTAAGTGAGAAGCTCTAGGAATATGGCAGCACCTGTCATGATGAGACATGATCTGAGTTGAGAAATATTGATATAGGTACAAAAGATTGAATAGGAAAATATGGGGAAGAAAAAAAATAGAACAAAAGGAGAAGGGCTATCTTTATAAATATTAAAGCTATATATATACATATACATGTATATACATACTTCAAATTCCTGGTTTAATTTTAAAAGACTAAATTAAAAGATTATCTTCACTCAAAAAGACCTGGATGAAAAAAATAGAAAGAGAAGAAATACGGACAAGATATAGAGGAACTCTGTGGTAGGAAAAAAAAAATACTCAAAAATTATCTGCTTGGTAAACACATCTGAGCAAATGATATACGATAGACAATAATTTTTCTTAAAAAAAAATCTTTATTAAATTATAATTTTGTTAAAAGACAACAATGTGAAGTAACTCGGTTTTATTCACATATTCATTTTCACACAGGAAAAAAAAAAATGAAGATACCAAAAGCTATTGGCAGTTACTCGGCACTCATAAGTTACCAACTTCTTGCTCTATCTGAATTAGGAACGAGATTTTTCTCATTTCTGGATCACATTTTGCAGGAGTGGAATCTCTATAGACTTACACTCTAAAAGTCCCTGTTGGAGCATAGCAATAACTTAAAAAAAAATTAGCTCCCTTTAAAATATTAGCATGATAAAGCTTGTATCAGAAAAAAAAATTCAGCTTTGAAATTCAAGAATATTTTCTCTGAAAAAAAAAGAATTTAAATATACTCTAGTTGGACCAAATGTTCAGATAAAATATAATATTTTAGGTCCTAATTTGTTGCTAAATAAGACTTTTGCTTCAGTCATAAACAAGTCTTACAAAAAAGCATTCATTTCTAAATCACTCTATATTTAAAAAATATATATAATTATGGTTGTGATAAAGCTATTACAAAGATTGATTCACATTTCAAGAAAACTGTTGGCATGCATTACATGCCTGTAAAAACAAAAGTTAGCAAAACAATTCCACAAGTAGAAAAATAAAAAAGCACATAAGTGCAAAAGTTCATAAACATTGAATTAGATTTTGAATAAGTCATTGTATCTATCAAATGGTTTTCAGGTTTTAGTTTATATAAATCAAGTATCTGTTGATATGAAGCACCAGACATACCATTTTCAGTGTTTCCATGGGTACCTTCAAGTGAATAGTTCACTCTAAAAGTATATTTGTTAACAGTAGTCTCTGTGTTACCATTGTCATTGTATGAACTAGCACCATTGTCTGTGCCATAACTGGCTGGGGCAGAAATCTGCTGATCTTCCATGTCAGGAAAGTTCAGGGGAAGAAAGTTCTGAAAGGTAAGATTAGCTCGTTGTCTCCATTTTGGGAACCTGTATTTATGATCAATCAGGTTTGAATCTAAATAGGCTTCAATACAAATATCTTCTGAAATGCACACTTGGAAATCTTGAATATTTTCTACAGTTTTTTTTGTTTTACATTTGGAACCTGCATAGCAGTTGCAATAAAATTTCTCTGAAAATTCTTGTAGATCCTGAAGTTTAGGTTTTCCATAAATTATATATTTTTTGTCTTTCCAATTTTGAATGCTGAATCTCTTTGGGTTCAGATGAAGATAATCACTAGAATTCCAGTGTTTTCTAATGCAAACTCCTTTCTCTTGGCAAAGGACATGGCTACACATTTTGGCTGCAAGAGTGACATTGATAATGTAAGGGTTCAGTGTAGTCCTCATGTAATTATCTAAGACTGTGCATGTTTTCTGTGGAGAAAAAAAATAGGATCAAAAAAATAAAAATATTTTAGAACAATTAATTCTAGGAATACTTTGAATAGAGATCAGAAAATAAACTTTTAAAGCAAAAAAAAAAAAAAAAACCAAAACTGAAATTTTCTTGCTTTATAAGAAAGGAAGAAGATATAGAACAGAATAGAAAATATTAGAAATAATTTTACCCCATTTCTCCTCAACTATACTTGAACTTCTCAGTCATGCCGTCTTACCCCCAAGAGCCACATCAGTGGGAAATCTCATTATGCTACAAGATGAAATCAGCCTTGGTACTCATGTATTGGTACTTGGTACTCATCGATGCCTCTTCCCCTCTGATTAAACTCTGATTTGAAGAGCAGAGCTAGGTACTCTAAAAACTCCATTTAAGGAGAACAGTCTTCTCCCCATTTCCTCCACAGCAGTGCTTTTGCATTCCTTCGGACTTTTCCATTACGCCCTAATTCTGGGTACCTTCTTTTCCCACTCTTCCACATCATTACCCAGTTCTTTTTTTGACTGAAAACTCCTTGAGAGCAGATACTGTCTTTTTATTTATAATTGTATCCCTACTGCTTAGCACAATGCTTAGCACATAGTAGGTGCTTAATAAGTATTTATTGATTGATTCTGAAAAGCAAGATTAATGAATTATTATCAACACAGTCAAATGGGCATTCTTTGTCCAGTTTCTTAAATCTTGAAACCATTAGCCAACTTGAAGCCTAAACCAAAAATTTGCAAATATCTCAGTGAAATGATATAAGTAGAGAAATTCCATGAAATTTGTCAAACAAGTTTAAGCAGCTTTGGAAGGACAAGAAAATTATCTACAGAGTAGACAAAAAAGGTTCAGGTATTACAGTTTACATAAGAGAGGTACATAGTGTTAGATGATAGAACATGAATGACAATCCAATGACATCTCAAAATTGGATGTTCCTCAAACTTATTGATATTGCATGAGTAACAGAAGCTTTTTCTTCTCGTGATTAATAACTTGTAGTGAATCCCAAACCCTCCTATTCTACTAACAGACATATAGGAAAGCACAGTGATTAACAGTGAATGATAAGCCCTGAGTCTGATTCCCATTTCTGATACTAATTACCTGTGTGACCTCAGGCAAGTGTCTGAATCTCTCTGGGCCTCAGTTCCTCAATTATTCCTCAACTAAAATGAAGGGATTAAAGTAGACAGCTTTTCAAATCCTTCTGGCTTTACATCTATTAGTCTAAGATTTGGCTGTCATGATATAGCAAAAGGGAAAAGGAGCCCTAAAATCTTCACTTTCAATTTAGTCTTCAACTTCTTTTCTCCTCAATTTTTCTAGTCAATGGAAAAACTCTCTTTGCACTTTGGCTTCCAATGGAGAAATTGGAATGGAGATGCTTACAAAAGCAGTGAGAGCAAAGCTTTTGGCAAATTATCAATCTTCTCTATGACAATACAACAATTTTCCTCACCAATCTCTTACCTCAGGCTGGCCTAAAAAGAGAGTATAGAGACTTCTGACATACTAGTGGTTAAGTCCCAAAAGTATCTTTCCTGTTACAAAAATGTTAGTTAGGCAATCACCTCATTCCCTTCCTAAAATCCCAGGTTAAGAATTTCTGGCAAAGAGGAAAAGAATTTAACATATATTCAAAGAATTCCATTAGGTGCCCTTTACTATTTAACAGCTCTTGAGAATATTTCTCACCAATTCAATTTACCTTGCTTTGTGTTAAATTGAGGCTCCCCCACATTATTATTCCAGAGACACCCAGGGCAACAGATTCTCCAATGGTATTTACAAGATCAGCCTGAAAACATATATGTAGAGATAAGTTGAGTAAGGGCAAAGCAAAAAACAACAAGCAGATTTAAATCGATTGATATCATAATTACAGTTAATACTTTTGTATTATCTGTTGAATATAACAATAGAAAACAAGTTTCTAGAGGGCAGTAACTGTTTTTCATTAAACCATAGGATCCTAGATTTAGATCTGAACATGACTTTTAATCCAACATTTTAATTTTACAAATGAAGAAATATGACTCAGGATGATTTGTGACTTAGCCCTGAAAATGCATGTAGTAAAGTAGAAAAGCCAGGATTCAGCCAGGTTCTGTTTATCATTCTTTCCACTAATTAACAGCACCTTGAATCATTCTTTGCACTTAGTAGATAATTAATAAACGCTTGTTAAATAAATGCAGTATTTTCTACCACCTCCACCAAAGGATCACAGGATTATCATGAGCAACTGTGATTTTGCTATAATCACTATTCCCATGAATAATTTCTCATTTATTTGTTTTTGCAAAAAAAAAAGTGAGCTTTTACAAATTCAAATTTTATATAGTTTACTGGAGGGCTGACTTGTATATTCATACATACATATATGTTGGTATATTTTTCATAATCATTTATTTAACAAAGTTACAAATATCTCTGATGACATAAACAAAAAAAAAACAAACAAAACTTAAAACATGTATTTTTTCCCTTCTCACCAAATAATGCTACTAAAAAACCTATACACATCCTCAAAGTCCAAAAACTCCTTAACTCATTTCTAAGGTTCATTTAAAACATCGAGTTTAATTGTCTTTTAAAATAGGATTTTAAGCACCCACCATCACCAGAATGGCAGACCTTACCATGGCTTACTCACCTCTGAAAGATATTGAGATGGAGCATCGGTAAAAACTGGACGTACATACACAAAAATTGGAAGAGGTTTCTTGAAACTGACTACTTCAGAAACTCGAATGGCTTCCTTAATACGATTGCGTACAAAGACCTGAGCCTTCTGAGAATGCTTTAGCGTCTTGGATAAATAGATAGATGGAAAAAGTGCAGTGCTCTCTTTCCACAACCAATTGAGCTCATTGTTTCTTATTATTTCTATATTATAGCAACTTCCATTGTAGTTGAGGCTTTTGTAGTTATAGTTATAACAATCAGGAAAAAGGTAATAGCCCCACAAGTGATTTGGCCGCAGGGATTTCCCCAATTTTAAAGTTTCTTGCATAAAATTCTTTGCTGCTTTTTCAAAATCTTTTTTGGCAGCTTTCCAGGCTTCAGCTCTATTTAATTTGATATTTTGTTGATGAACCAGTTCAATAGACCGTTCCTGGTAAATATTTTTCGGTTTCCAGTTTCTTACCCAATTAGGCCTCCAATTTTCCCAGTCAATAATCACCAAACCAAATGTATCTTCTGGAATATAGTAGGCAATGTCTTTCTTTGCTTTGGCTAAATGCTTTTCTAAAGAAGCTAACTGAGGGATCCCCTCATTCCAAGTTTTACCTGTTTCTTCATTTATATAAGGATAGTAGCCAAGCCTGTCCGTGTAAAACATAGTGATATTCTGATTTGTAGCTCTCTTTAGAGTGCTTCCAACAAAGGAAAAGAGGCTCAGATCCAATGGCAACCTGAACTTCTCAGTACAGATTTCAGTGGGAGCATTCCAACCCATAATAAAGGGAAGATTTGGGACTACAGTGGATGCTTGGAAAGTCAGTACTGGATAGTAAGGAAGCAAAAGGATGGTAATCACTAAGTAGTATGTTCTGCTGCAGATCACGTAACTCCCAATAAAAATCCGGGTGATATTTTGTATTCCCATTGCAGAATCACAACCAAATTCACCGTGCTTCTATTCCCTTTGGGTTATCTGATATCTTGGACAAAATCTAAAAGATAAGAGAACAGAAAGGTAAATGTCAACTACTAGAAATGGTGGGTTGGTATGATGTTAATATTATGCTGATATTCAGCTCCTTAGTTCAAAAACATTTTTTTGCAAGTTGTTTCACATAGTATAAAAAAAATAGAAAAATTGTACATTTAACCTATATTCAATTGCTTGTTGTCTTGGGGAGGGTAAGAGAGAGGGAGAAAAATCTGGAACATAAGGTTTTGCAAAGGTGAATGTTGAAAACTATCTTTGCATTTATTTGGAAAAATAAAATATCATTAAATTATAAAAAAAGAAAAAGAAAAAGAAAGAAAGAGAAAAAGAAAAACACCATTAACTATATTTCAGTATCAATAAATGAATGCTTTACTAATCAGTCCCTCAAACTTAAGAACAAGATCTCTCTTACATACCAAAAGGTAGAAGAAACAAATCCTTACTCAGTATAGGATTAATTCTTATTTTCAGATATACATATGGACTTTGTCCTGTGTTTTAGATTACAATGTAAAGTCCTTGAAAGCAGAACATCCATCTTCTTTTTTATATTGTTCTTATTCCACAAATTACCTGGCAAATTGCTGGACACTAAATGAGCCCTTAAGAAAATGGGTTAATATTGCAGCCAAAATTAGAAGAGCACCAGAAAGCTGGAGGGAAAAGTTTTTACAATCCATGTTTCTGATAAAGGCCCATTTCTAAAATATAGAGGGAATTGGCTCATATTTAAGAATACATGACATTTCCCATTTGATAAATGGTTAAAGGATATAAACAGCCAATTTTCAAAGAAATTAAAACCATTTCTAGTCATATGAAAAAAAATTCTCTAAACTGTTGTTTATTAGAGAAATGCAAATTAATACACCTCAGAGGTACCACTTCACACCTTTCATATTGTCTAAGATTACAAGAAATTGAGTGGATGCCCATAAATTAGCAAATGACTGAAGAAGTTATGGTATATGAATATGATGGAATATCATTGTTCTATGAGAAATGATGAGCAGGTTGATTTCAGAAAAGTCTGGAAAGATTTATATGAACTGATGCTAAGTGAAGTAAGCAGAACCAAGAGAATATTGTACACAGTAACAAGAAGATTATGTGATGATAACTGGGATGGACTTGGTTCTTTTCAATAATGTGGTGATTCAAAACAATTCCAATAGACTTGTGATGGAAAAAGCCATCCACATCCAGAGAATTATGAAGACTGAATATAGATTAAAGCATAGTATTTTCACATTTTTGTTGCTATTTTTGCTTGTTTTTTTTCTTTCTCATAGTTTTTCCCTTTTGATTTGATTTTTCTTATACAACATGATGCATCTGAAAATATGTTTAGAAAAACTGCACATGCTCAATCTATATCAGATTGCTTGTTCTCTTAGGGGGTATGGTGAAGGAGGGAAAAAAATTTGGAACACTGGGTTTTGCAAAGGTGAATGTAGGTACCTATTTTTGCATGTATTTAGAAAAAGAAAATATTATTGAAAAAGAAAAGAAAAAGGATTTATCAAGAGAACTCCTTAAACAGCTAGACAGATTTACAAGACCTATTCATTGACTGGGGTAAGAAAAGTACCTCTCCAGTAAACAGTATGCACATGCTCATTGGCACCTGGTTAAGACAATAGAAATTGCTTTTTAATGATTAGGGCAGACCATCAGTATTCAAGTGCTTGTTTCCACTGGAAAAAGGAACTCAAAAGGATAATTTGAAAACTACTGTGATCATCTACACCCAGGAGGACTGTGGACCACAATATAGCATTTTCACCCTTTCTGTTGTTGTTTGCTTGCATTTTGTTTTCTTTCTGTTTTTCCTTCTGGATCCGATTTTTCTTGTTTAGCAAGATAACTGCATGACTATGTATACATATATTAGATTTAACATATATTGTAACATATTTAACATGTTGGTTACATGGTTAGATGGCTACCTGCCATCTAAGGGAACGGATGGAGGGAAGGAGGGGAAATTTTGGAACAGAAGGTTTTGCAAGGGTCAATATTGAAATGTTTTGTAAATTAAAAGCTTTAATAAAAAAAAAAAGAAAATGTCCATGATCATATTCCTTATACTCTCTCTTTCAACCTCTTTAATAATTAACAGCCCCACAAAATTGAAAGGCTGGGGAGAATGAGTGTGTTTCGGCATTTGGTCTATTTCCCAGATTCTACATATGGCTCTGAAAACATGAGAAAGCTCTAATAATTAGTTGATTCTTTAATTGTGTCTTCCAGTGCCTTAGGTTCTGAGCATGAGTTCTTCAAAGCTTCTTTTTGAGTAGGTCTTTAAATATATATTTCTACCTCTTCCACAAAAAAAAAGTTTAACAAAATTTAGTTTAAATAAACAAAAATCTATCTAGGTTTGTGGACTGCTTCTGGCCTACCTTAACACTTGCAAGTTTCACTCTAAACTATAAAACACAAAGGAAAAGAAAAAATAATAAAAGTCAAACAAATTACTAATAGTCAATTAAAAAGATAAATAGGGGAAAGGAAGGAAAAAAAATATTTCTGACAAGCCACCAAGATATAATCTGTGGCCCAAAACTTTCTGCTCATGTGGATCATAATATAGTTAGCATTTATATAGTGTTTTAAGATTTGCAAAGAATTTTATTTATATTATCTCACTTTATCTTCCCAGCAACACCTGAGGTACATGTTATTCTTATCCTTATTTTATAGATAAAGAAATTAAGGGCTTGGAGAACTCATAGTCTTATCCATGATTACACAACTAGCCAAATGTGTGATGTAGAATTGGAATTTAGATCTTCCTGCTTTAAAGTCCAAGGCACTGTTCATTTTGTCACCTAAATATTATATTCCCTTTGGCTAATTGTTCCCATCCAGAATCAAGTCTAAGAAATCTCCAAATGTAGCTTTTATATATAGCTCTCATAAATGTAGATAACAGGGTTTCTATTTCCCATAAAAGCACTTACATTAATAAATACATATCAGGTAGAGAATAGTCTTTCTTTCATATGATGATATTTAGCTCTAGAAAGGGCCTTCAAGCTCTCAATCTATAATGATTTATTTTTTTTTTAATCTCAGATAAGGAAATTAAGAACAAAGTTAAATACTTAGCCTCATAAGAAAAAATAAATGACAAAGATAAGATCCGAACCCAGCTCTTCCTATTCCCAGTTTTCTTTCCTTCGAACTATTTTGCAGAAGGCAAAGAAAATGTACAGGGAATATATACATAAAATAAATAAAGCTTTCATAGTAGCCCATGAATTCACCCTTGAAAAGTGAACTAAATTAATACAAATCACAGAGTGGTTCCATTAAGTCTCGGAAAATATAAGTAGTCTGGCTCCTTTACCTTTAATCGTTCCTTGCTGCTATACTTCCATAGTTCCGGGGAACAAGAAGGTAACTCTTTCTCTTTTTAATGATCAGTGCCTCAACCATCCCATCAGAACCATTATGCATATTCCCTCTTCACTACACCTACTATTTCCCAAGCCAAAATTGCTAACACTGCCTAACACTTTCTCTGTGATACCATTTCGGGGTTTTCTTGGCAAAGATACTGAAATAGTTTGCCATTTTCTTCTCCAGTTCATTTTACAGATGAGGAAACTGAGGCAAGCAGGTTTAAATGATTTATCCAGGTCACACAGTTTTAGTAAATGTCTATGTCTGGATTCAAACTCATGAAGAGAGGGCTCTCTGCTTCCAAACCTAGTATTCTATCCACTGCACCACTCGGCTGCCTGCCTGACCCTTAGTAAGAGTTTAATAAATCTTTCCTAAGAAGAAATCAGAAAATCAGAACTTAGTTGTCTTTGTCTCTCTTAATTCACCTCCATCTCTTGCAATCCTTAGTTTCCTTAAAAAATTCAGCTCCAGTGCTACCTTCTGCATGCTTTGTAATTTCATCAGTGAAGGTAGTAAAAGTACTCAATTCCTAAGAAAGTTTGCAAACTTTCTACCAAAAAATTTAATTATCCCATAGAGCCAACAGAGGCATTAAACTCTCCCAATTTACTGAGTCTAAGTTCTCAGCTAATTGACATTTTTGTTTGTTTCTAGAGAAACAGGAAACAAACCAAAAATAATCTTTTCCAGAATTTTCTCACCTTCACTAAGAGGTGAAATAAGTTACAAGACACAGAAATCCTCTCACAATAGCCAAATGTTCTACTGAAAGAGATTTAATGACTTTGGGAAACTTTATTCCCTTAAATCTTGTAGCAATGTACTCTCTTATGCTAAACAATAAAAAATAATTTTACAGCTTCAAGCTTCTTGTTAAAGAGATTGTATCTGGCCTAGTTCAAAAATAAAGGGGGTAATAAATGCTTCTCTTTTGTCTATTTGTTCATAAATTTAAAAAGTTAAAGTCTTCTGCTGGTCAAAAATTCAATGACTTTAAATTATAGTAATATTGCTTGGTCTAGGATTATTGGGACATATTATGATAAATTGAAATGCCTTGAGTGCAGGAACAAAGAGTTAGATCTCTGTCTTCCAGTAGTTAATGTTTGTAAAGGTTTCTTAAAAGACGACCATTGAAATGGTATTAGTTTCCAGTGGAAAAAAATAGAATTATTAGATAAGATTAGGTTGCTAATATATAGGTCCATGTTTTATAATTCCTATGGAAAGGATTTTCTCCTCTCAAGATAGTGTAATTTTTTACCAAATAAAGAGGTTTTAAGAGTTTATTCAGTGATCATTCTGAATGTTCTTTTTGTCAAATTAGGTCAGTAAGCATTTATTAAGTCCTTACATTGTGTCAGGCTCTGTGCTGTTTCCTCTACATGCTGCCTTCACCCTATACCAAAGGGAAACAGAGACTGAAACTCAGAATTGAGAGGAGGTTGACATCTTTATTCCCCTCTAATCCCTCAGGCTCTCTACCACTAGAGTTCTGGGGTCTGGCTCACAGCCATAGGATATTGTTCCTTCCATACCTCAACAAAACGTATGTTTTCTACTGCTTTCTCCAAAAGCAAAAATTTCTCATTTTTACTCTTGTCTACTTCAAACAAATTCAGTCCTCAGTTGTCCTGCTGTGATAGAATCAGACCCACACTATCCCCATCATTTTCCCACAGCAAAGATCAATTTTTCCCTAAAAAGCAACAAAAATGTACTCAGAATTCAATTGATCTCCCTACCTTTTCCTGATTCCCCTTGATACCAGTGCCTCTATTGATTATCTTTAATTTATTAGATAGATAGATAGCAGATAGATGGATAAATGGATATATAGATATGTTGTTTCTACATGATTGTTTGCAAGTTCTTTCCCTCATTAGTGTGAGCTTCTTAAGCACTGCCTTCTGTCTCTTTGTATTCCAGCATTTTAGTACAGAATAAACATTTTAAAAATACTTGTTTTATAACTACCTAATTATGTATGGGGAGACCTCTCTATGAGATAGGAAGTAAGCCCCCAAACATACAAAACAACTAGTTCAAATAGATGCAAGAGAAACTTCCCAGGAAGGCTTAAAAAAAAGTTAACAAATTCAGCATCCCTGGTCCTTGTTGATTGCCCTGGAGAAGATGGACTGACAGCATAATAAAGTGGAAGTGAACTAGTTCATTACATTCAGCAATCAGACAGCTCTCAGCTTTTGAATGCCATGCAAAGGAAGTATAGAGGCACCTAATGGAGCTGGAGGCTACATGAGCGGGTGAGATCTTTCCTGATAGGGGTAGAGAGTGACAGATCGCAGTCAGGGACCCACCTAATGATTTTCAATCCAGAGATTGGATATGGTTCCTGCTGACATCAGAACTATAAGAGAGGAGAATGAGAATAAAAATAATGGAGAGACTTGGAAACACCCACCAATGGTTATAAAAATAAAGACAATAATTATCCCATTACTGTTCTCAGGAGGAATGTAATTCCTTGCCCTGACAGAACAGGGGGTGGACAGGCCTTCTTCGCCTAGAAGATAGGGTATTTCCATGAAAGATTCAAACAGAAGTCTAATGAGTCATTGTAGAAATAGCTCCAAAGAACCTATCAATTGAACCTATACTGAGAATGGTCTATAGCTGATTTCTATAGTTTATAGTTAAAATGCCTTTATTAACCCTCCAGACAGGGACCACCTTCCAAAGATTTGATGGGGGGGAAAGTCAAAACTTCAACACGTAAAACAGTTTGGAACCAACTTTTAATCATTTAAGGCATTTCAATTCAATAAATATTCATTGACAAAGAATCCCAGAGTCTCAGAATAAAACACTTGATACTAATGTGAGAAATAGAAGACTCTATCCTATACATTTCAAATTATTCTTTTCTAATCCATTTAGAGTTGTTTCAGTACTGATTTTATGTATGAAAATTGATATAGAAATGGTGGAGCAGGAGTATATCTTCTTGCTCTGTTCTGGACAGCTCCTACATCATCTCTTGATGATCTCATCGGTTCCAGTGGATACAACTAGTATTCTCATGCAGATGATTCCCATATCTATAGATCTGGCTTTCAACACTTTCTGGAGATTTAATCCCACCTCTCCAACTCTCTGCTAGATATTTTTCTCAAGATGTCCCATGAAGATATAAAAATCAAGATATCCAAAGCAAAATAAATCATTTTCCTCCCTGAATACTACTGCTTACTCTTGCCTTATTTCTACTATGGACAATATCATCCTGTTAGTCACTCAGCATCAACTCTCCCCTCTCACTCATACCCTTCCCATTAATCAATTGCCAGGTCTTCCCAATTTTATCTCCTCAATTCTCTCATATTCATTCCCCTATCTTTATTCATATCAAAAACTTACCAGTTGTAATTCTCATCACTTCTGGTCTGGACTTTTGTAGTCTTCTTACTAGAGGAAGGGAAAGGGAACAAGTATTTGTTAAGCACCTACTGTGTGCCAGTTACTACATTTTATAAACATGATCTCATTTGATGAGTAAGTACTTAAGTGCTTATTGATTGCTTGATTATTGTGTATTGTCTTACTCAGATAACTTGGACCTTGAAAAAGAATCAGAAGGACCAATCAATGACTAAAAGAAAAAAAAAATATATGACTTTTAGTTTGTTGCACTCAAGAGAATGCAATTTGGCTTAACTAAAACTATCCTAAAGAGCAAGGAGTGAGAGAGAGAGGAGTAACAAGAAAAAGGTAATAGAATAGTCTCACACTTGGGTAACAGTCAAACCCTCCAAACTTGGATAGTCTGCAGACTATTGGCCACTAGAGCCAGATATGACAGAATCAGTCAGATCAAAGAAGAAGGAAGAGAGAAAGAATATAACCTGGGGTGTTACCAGAAAGTCAGTTATGAGCATCAGGCTATAAGAGAGGAGGGAGGGAGTCCATGGTGATTGATACCAGAATTTGGCATAATGCTAAGCAGGGATAGATCGCTCAGATTTAAGGCAACTTTAAGGTCAGTGTAGCTCATGTGTAATAAAGTCAGGAGTGAAACCTCCTCAAATGAGTCTAATTGGTCCCTACCTATTAAATTATAAGAAAAATGCTAAGCAACTAGGAAACTGGAAATGTCTAGTTTCAAAAATTCATAGTATAGGAATTTCTGAATAGAAGGAGTTCCAGAGGAGAGTACATGTTGGATTTTTTTAATATGGTTTATTTTTGTCATTTCTAGGATTCAACATAAAAGCAAATATTTCAAATATTCCAAGCAAAATGAAGACATCCATCATGAATAAGTGCAATCAATATTTCTCTATAACTTATTTGCCTCTTTTCTGTACTCTATCCCTGATACAACTTCCTGGAGGGGAAAAAAAGCTTCCCAATATCCCATACCCTTTCATAGATCTTGACTTGCAGCTCTTCACTATATACATAGGAAATCTTAAAGATTTACATCTTATTTGATTGATTTCCTATATTTGTGTTCAACTGTAATATAGAGATTATAAGCAAAGAATATTGTCCTCATGCATTCAGAAAATTAAGAGAGAGTGCATATCCAATACCATTCAATCTCATTTCCCCAAATGTTCTTTCTTTCCTGCTCCTGTTGTTATACTAGACCAGGCTTTATAACATCCAGGAAAGAGCTTTTAGAAAGTAGCTAGGAAAATCTCCATCCATGTGTTTATCAGTTTTACTAACACAACTGGACAAAGGAGTTTCTAATAATTTCATTATTTCCTTTTCCCTTGTGAATTCTCCTTTCTTAAGTTTAGTGTTGGCAATTTGGGTTTCCTTCTTTCCTTTTAAAATAAGATTAACTACTAGATTATCTATTTTATCAGCTTTTAAAAAATGGTTCCTAATTACATTTATTATTTCAATGGGTTTTTTGCTTTTAATTTTGTTAATCTTATCTTCAATTTTTTAGAATTTCCATTTTTGTATTTAGATGGAGATTTTTAACTTATTATTTTTTTACCTTTTAAAATTACATATCAAGGCAGCTAGATGGCACAGTGGATAGAGCACCAGCCCTGAAGTCAGGAAAACCTAAGTTCAAATCTGGCCTCAGACACTTAATATTTCCTAGCTGTGTGACCCTAGGCAAGTCACTTAACCCCAATTGCTTCAGCATAAAAAATAAAATAAAATTACATATCCAATTTACTTCTCTCTTTGTTAATGATAATGACAATAGCTAATATTATGTAGTGCTCTATGGTTTTTAAAGAATTTTATATATGGTTTGTGCAGCCCTTTTTGTAGTGGCAAGGAACTAGAAGCTGAATGGATGCCCATCAGTTGGAAAATAGCTGAATTAGTTGTGGTATATGAATGTTATGGAATATTATTGCTCTATAAGAAATAATCAACAGGATGATTTCAGAGAGACCTAGAGTGACTTACATGAATTGATGCTGTTAAGTGAGTAGAACCAGGCAAATATTGTACACTGCAACAGCAAGATTATACGATGACCAATTTTGATGGATGTGATTCTTTTCAACTGCAACCCGATTCAGACCAGTTCCAATGGTCCTGTGATGAAGAGAGCCATCTGCATCCAGAGAGAGGAATGTGGGGACTGAGTATGAACTACAACATGGTATTTTTATTTTTTTTATTGTGGTTTGCTTGCTTTTTGCTTTCTTTCTCAATTTTTTTTCCTTTTTGATTTGATTTTTCTTGTGCAGCATGATAACTATAGAAATATGTATAGAAAAGTACACATATTTAATATATAGTGGATTACTTGCCTTCTGTGAGAGGGGGTAGGGGAAAGGGAGGGAACAAATTTTGGAACACAGGTTTTGCAAGGGTGAATGTTGAAAATTTTCTTTGCATGTATTTTGAAAATAAAAACCTTTAATTAAAAAGAATAAAGAATTTTATGTTGTCACAATATATTGAAAGTTTGAAGAAAAAATACATTTTCCTCTAAGTATTGTTTAATTGCATCTCAATTTCTTTATTGTTTATGCTATTGCATTGCTAACATTTTAGCTATTTTTTCCTTTCATTTAATCTTTGACTCAACAGTTCTTCAGTATTAAATTATTTAGTTTGTCCCCATTTAAGTATGAATCCTTCAAAGCTTCTTAATTGATTATAATTTTTATGTTGTGGTCAGGAAAGGATGTTAAATGTTTCTTCTTTTCTGCCTTTATTATGCTCCTATACCATATAACATGGTGAGTTTTTTTTAAAGATTCTATATAAACAGAAGGATTCTGGGAAGATGGCAGAGAAGGTCAAAAAAATTTCAAACTCTCCAGATTTCCTCCACAAATAAAACAAATTTGCACGTCATGGTGAACATAGACTGGTGAAAAACAAAGATTTGGAGAACAGGGTAAGTACTTCCTGATACAACCCCATAACATCTGAATAAAGCTCCCAGGCTGGGGAATTAATCCAGGTGAAGTAAAAACACCTCTGGGCTAGTTCTGCAGTACAAACACCTCAGGGCTAGTTCTGAAGTACAAACACCTCAGGGCTAGCTGGCAGTGGCTGGAGCCTCAGCAAGAACCACAGAAACTTTCACTTCCTGGACTGTTTGTGGAGTCAGGGAAGACTGAGATAAATTAAAGTTAAAAATATTCTATACACAGATGAGAAATTAGTATATTCCTTTCTATTAATAATCAGTTATCACTAAAGATCTAAATGGGAAGGAAAAAAGAACAAGATGGATTTACAAGGTAATATCAAAAAATTTAAAGAATAATTAAAATGCTATTTTGTATACTATTTACACAAATATAAAAAGAAAAGATTGTATTAAAAGATTGTATTTCTATGAGACAAATATGGTCTTATTATCTGAAGCAAAGAGAAACAAAGAGAAAGAAACTATTGACCAATTTTTTTTTTTTTTGCTTTTTTGCTGAGGCAATTGAGGTTAAGTGACTTGCCCAGGGTCACACAGCTAGGGAATGTTAAGTGTCTGAGACCAGATTTGAACTCAGGTTGTCTTGACTTCAGGGCTGGTGCTCTATTCACTGCCCCACCTATCTGCCCCTTGACCAATATTTCTAATGAATATATAAACACTACAATTTTGATATTAGTAAAGAGGCTACAGAACCTATTTTTTAAATTATATACTATAATCAAGTTCGGTTTGTACCAGAAATGTATAGTTAGTTCAGTATTAGGAAAATATAATACAGCACACCAATAAAAATAAAATTAAAATCACATGATTACATCAGTAGTTCTAGAAAAGGCTTTTGAAAAAATACAATATTCATTTCTGTTTTAAAAAGAAAAAATTTAAAATAGAAATAAATGAATATATCTAATATAAAATATATACATATATAAATCTAAAAGCAGGTCAGTTTTACATATATATTCATGTGTATGTACGTGTATGTGTGTGTATAACCAGGTCAACAAGACCTGGTTAAAATAAGAATGTCTGTCAACCCACTCTTATTGATGAACTTCTGACTGTCAATCAATTAATAAACATTAATTAAGCATCTCCTATGTGCCAAACAATGTACCAAATGCTGGGGATATAAAGGCAGAACACAGTTCTTATCCTCAAGAAACTCACAAATAAATGGGGGAAGACTATGTGCAAATAAATATGCACAAACAACTCAGTACAGGATAAATTGGAAAGAATCATTAGAGAAAAGGTATTAGAATTAAGAGGGATTAAGAAAAAATTCCTATTCCTGGAGAGACTAAAA
The DNA here is from genome assembly GCA_023553655.1 of Myrmecobius fasciatus. Classification (NCBI taxonomy): domain Eukaryota; kingdom Metazoa; phylum Chordata; class Mammalia; order Dasyuromorphia; family Myrmecobiidae; genus Myrmecobius; species Myrmecobius fasciatus. Next base: position 88,741 of record JAJPUD010006193.1, read on the forward strand.
TGAACTGATGCTAAGTGAAATGAGCAGAACCGGGAGATCATTGTATGGGGCAACAACAAGACTATATGATGATCAATTCTGATGGACATGGCTCTCTTCAACAATGAGGTGATTCAAATCAGTTCCAATTGTTCAGTGATGAAGAAAGCCATCTACACCCAGAGAGAGGCCTGTGGGATCTGAGTATGGACCACAATATAGCTTTTTCATGCTTTCTGTTGATGTTTGCTTGCATTTTGCTTTCCTTCTCAGGTTTTTTGTTGTTTTTTTTTTTTTCTCTCTAGATCAGATTTTTCTTGTATAGCAAGATAATTGTATAAATATGTATACTTATATTGGATTTACCATATATTTTAACATACTTAACATGTATTAGACTACCTGTCATCTAGGGAAAAAGGCAAGGAAAAGGAGGGAAAAATTTGGAACAGAAAGTTTTGCAAGGATCAATGTTGAAAAATTACATATGCATATGTTTTGCAAATAAAAAGCTTTAATTTAAAAAAAAAAGGCCCTATAGAAGGTAGGATTTTACCTGGGATTTGAAAAAATCCAAGGAAGCTATAACAAACTAAGAAAAAGTAATAGAATAAATGAAATGAAATTATCAAAATGTGCAGAGAACACTAAAGATTTAAATAAGAAATAATTAAACAATTCATAACTTAACAAAGTTGATGAAGGATGTAAAATAAATCAACCTTTCTATATAAGAAAATCCAATGGAAAGAAAAAGAAATAGAAATCTCATTCAAAATAACCACAAAATGTGTAAAATAAAGATACCGGAAGTACATGAATACATTTACACCAAAAAATACAAAAGTAGATACACTTAAATAACTGGAAAGATACTAATTATGGAAAATTGGGCAATTAGACTTATGATACCACTTAAATTAAGTAGCTAGTCAACTAGGTAGCACAATGAATAGAGTAGTTGGGACTGTGGCACCTTATCATTCAATCAATTTATCAATAAGCATTTATTAAGCATTTACTAGAGTCAGTCATGGTGCTAGATCTTGGAAATTCAAAGGCAAAGATAAAATTATCTTTGCTTTTAAGAAGTTTGCATTCTATTGAGGCATTCATTTACATAAATAAATATATACAAATGCAAGTTAATTGCAGGGGTAGGAGGGAAGATACTAGCCACTGTGAAGATGAGAAGTTTCCACATAGGTGTCATTTGAAAACAGATTTTCAAAGGAAACAAATAATTCCAAGAGAGAGGGGAAAGGCAATGTGGTATTCAATCCAGCTCAATGGGAGCAGATTATATGCCTATATTTACAAAGCACTGATTAAAGTTTAATATAACATGCCCAGTGACAATAAACAGTATCTACCTATAGGCAACACAGGTTGATTGGTATTTATAGGACTGGAAAACACCTCAGGTATATTATTATTATCTTTGCACAGCTGAGATGTCTTGTACCTGAACTATTCCAAAGATAGATAATCATCCATATTTTAATTTAAAATCTCCAATGACAGAAAGCTCTATAACCTCCCCAGCATTTCAGGATGTTACTTTCATATTATTAGACTAGCTTCTCAATAAGTAACAACTGTGGAAGATAAAGCAAAATCTAAAAGCAATATTCGCCAACCTGAATTTCATTAAAGGGGCAAGGGAAAAGGAAAGGAAAACAACAATGAAGAACTAGGAGATCATGAATCAGATTAGCTAGGGGAAGTTTGACCTAGACCTATTCTGTCTGCATCATGCAAAACCAATTGAAGCACAGCTGGTATTTCCTACTTGATTTCAGAACTTCCAAACTAAATCACTTTCTTGGCAAAAACCTTGAGGTTTGAATAAAAAGAAAAGAAAAAGAAATCCTTGTTGGACTACCTTGTAGTACATAATTTCTTCTCTTCCAAATGGCATGGACCCACAATAAAACAAGACAACTGGCGTCTCTGTGTAAAAAAGAGACAGAGAGACAGAGAAAGAGGAAAAGGGAGAGAGAGACAGAGACACACAGAGAGTGAGAGAGAGAAATAGACAGAGAGAAGACAGAGAGACATGGAGAGAGACAGAGAGAGGGAGAAAAGGGAGTGAATTTCTGAGAGTTGGCAAACTACTTAAATCTCTTGATGAATTTTGATAGTCTTAAATTTCATGTATATTACAGGATTTGATTATTAGAGAAATTAGATAAACCCAGAGAAATCCCACTTCCCACAATCTACTCCAAGCTATTTCTTAGGCTATCCCCCCTTATTCTGGCCAACCAGAATGGCTTTCCCAGTTTATTCTCCCTGGTGTTATGCAGAAAGTATAATGGGTTGCCTCAGGTGCTAGCGAGCTGATTATCAGTGAAGGTCTGCAAATAGAGACTGGATGTCTGCATATCAAGCATGTAACAGGGAGGATTCCTGGCTCAGATAAAAATAGGATTAGATGATTTTGAAGGACTTTTCCAGTTCTGTAATTCTGTGACTTTTTCTGAGCTCTAAATCTTGAATATAATAATAAGATTATATTTATAAAATACCTTAAAGTATATAAAGTGCCTCACATATTATATTTTATTTTTAAAACTGCTTTAGATCTCTGGCAGATCAAGACATTTACCCTCCCTCCACCCCAGTTCCTTTAGTCCTATCCCAAGAGTAGCTATTATATCACTCAAATATAAAACCTGAGACGCAATCATAGATAGCAGTGCCAACAAATCTCCAGTTTCCATAGGAAGCATTTTTTTATCCAAAGAAATAAAACAATAAAATAGGTACATTAAAAAAAAAACCACTAGAACAATATTTTTAAAAGAATAAATTAGTAATTTCATTATTAGTTAATCAACAAGTATTTATTGGACACCATGTGCCAGTCAGGAACTGTTCTAGATAAGGATTGGACCTGTGATTTTATTGATATACAGGATTCCTGTGTAAGAACTCCCTTTATCAATGCAATTTATACTCTTAGAATCTTAGAAAGTTGCCTAGAGCAATGAGAGGTTAAGTGGTTTACCCAGGATCATGCAGTCATATAGGTCATAGACAAGACTTAAATGTCTTTCTGGCTTTGAGGTCAGCCTCCTATCCACTAGGCAACCCTGTCTCTTTAGTTTCTTGGAGCACAAAGTAAAAAATAAAATAAAATAAAAGTTTCCCTCCTCAAGGAACTTGCATCCTATTAGGGAAAATATGTAAGCATATATAATATAATATATATATATATATAATGTAAATACAAGGTAATTTGAAAGCCTTTAGGTGCTGGAGTGATAGTGAGAATCTCACACCGGACATGACACGAGTTTTGAGAGAAAACAGAGATATAAGGGTAGAGGTCGGGCAGAAATACATTCCTGACATGGAGAGCATTCTCCTAGATGGAAGGCTTTGGTCATTCAGAGCTCACTTGTCCCAGAGAGAGCACAATATAATTACTAGACAAAACACAAAATCTCCACCATTATGATATCTACAGGACAAATGGCCATGTTTCTTGAACACATTATGCTAATTGTCTTCTTTCTTGGCAACAGGCAAAGCATATTGTCTGAGATGGCCATTGGGTTCCTATTACTTACTTTTATATAAATGAATTCCAACTATATTGAAAAGATGAAAGACTTGGAGGAATACAGTTTAAATCAGCATCTGCTGGTGCCAGTGGGTCCCATTTACCCACATATAAACTTCTTTTTATCAGTTGTTTTAGTTTTCTTTAGTATGAATCTTAAACTTTAAAATTATCCATTTTAATAAACATATGTACAAAAAAAGTCCAGAGACCAAAAATGGTATGTGAGGAACAGCAAAGAAACCTGTTTAAATGAATCTCAGAGTCTATGAAATGGATTAATATATACTAACCTTAGAAAGACAGATTCCAGACATTATAATCCAAAAACTATTTAGTTATGGTCAAACAAAGTTATAACAGAAGAGTCAATATGTGTCTATCCCTCTATAACCATATCCCCATCTGTTACTGAATACAAATATATAAGACCATCTGGTACATATAAACAAATTTTTAAAGTCAATAATATTATATTGGGTTCTCTCTACAAATTATAGCAATTATTTTCTATTTTTAATGAGTTGGATAGAATTGTCAATTAGGATGTCCTCTGAAACCTTTAAAACAGTATTGCATCTGTGCTATTGTGAAATACTCCAAACAGATCTACCTTCCAGGGAGGGTATAAAAAGATATTGCAGTTGTCAGAAATAATGTTTTTCTCCTAATTGAGGACAATCCAGGTGACATATGAGATGTCAAGTCATTTAAACAGAAAACTTAAAAGAGTATCGACCTCAACTTAGTATTAATAAGTCAAGAGACCATCTCAAGCAAGTGGGCAAGATAGTTTCAGAAGAAATGCAGATTAATTTCCAATTTGGAACAAACTCCAAATGAAATCAGAAATCATGCAAGAAACTGTCTAGTAAAGTTGGTGGAAGATGTGATTAAAAAAAATTTCCACCTAAAAATTTGAACTAGTTTAAAGTTGCCTAATTATATTTTATAATAGTTTCCATTCAGAATACATATTGGAATGTGCATCCTTCCTCTTCTTTTTAGAGGATGGAAGAGTGGAAGCACTATGGTTGTAAAAACACTGCTTATAAATATCATTGTTATTGATTAGTTCTACTGAACTTTTTTTCTCTCTCTCTCTTTTTTTTATTCTTAATCATAAGGCATGAATCTCAGGATAGGGGAGGAGATGGACATCTAGAGAGATGATGGTAATATGAAAACAAAAGAAATTAATAGAAGTTCATTTGAAAAGAAATAAACTAATTGACCCAAAATAGAATGGGCAACCAGATCAATTAGTTAGTCAACAAGAATTTATTTAGTTCTTGATGTCTCCCACCAACTGTGGGGAAAACAAATAAAGGTGAATGCATCACTCCTGGCTTCTAAAAAGGAAGATATATATGTGTGTATAAATTACCTGTGTCACTGAAGTTTTTCAAGCAAAGGCTAGACATCTGTTAGAGAAGATATAAAGAGCATTATAGAATTCATTGGAAAGTTGGACCAGATAGCCTCTCAAAGTCCTTTCACACTCTAGCAGACAATGTGTTATAGTCAGAAGATCTGGGTTCAGATTCCAGGTTCTGCTAATCACTAGATGTATGACTTGTTATTTCTTTTAAATATGCAACAAAATTATCATGGAAATTGTTTCCCACTTTTTTCCCTTCTCCGCATCCCATCATATGTATTTCAGATTATAGCACTTTAAAAATTATAAATGATGACTACAAAGAAACACAGGAAGACAAGAACCAGAATAAAGAAAACAATATACACAATGCGAATTATCAAAATGAAATACTCTGAAAATATGACCAAGCTTAGCCTCAAAAAAAAAAAAAAAGAAAGAGAGAGAGAGATAACAAGGCACTTCCTTGACTTATTTATAGAAGTGAATGACCAATGCATTGATTAGTCTTATATTATTTTTTTCTTCATTATTTTTTTACTAAAAATCAGAGTTTGGGAGAGAGATGGTTGGAAAATGTAGGAAATCTTCCTGCAAAAGATGTCAATAAAAATTTATTTTAATAAAGAAAATACATTAGAATTCAATACCTAAAAGTAATCCAGAACCATAATATCCAGAGTCATAATTCAACCACTGGCAACTGGGTCAAGAAAGTATCATGAAAGGCAAACTCAAATCTACCTTCTAAGATGAACATAGACACCTTAGACCTCACCCAAATGATGATAAGACTAAAAGTCCTGTAAGACTCTAGAAAACAAGGCTTTTGCTGGAGAAGTTATAAAGCCTGACTGTCCAGGCAAGAGCTCATTAAAATATATTACTCAGTCGTCACTTCCTATTTTAATTAATTATTCCTACTAATTTGGTGCTAAACATAGTTGTTTCTATCTATAAAGAGTATATAAATACTACTCTCAATTGGTATGTCCCAGACTGGAGCCTCAATTGTTCCACCCTGCTTAAGGCTTTAACACTTCCTTCAAAGTTGAATATTTGGAGACTCTACTACAAGGATTGATGAACAAAAGCAAGAAATAAGACCAATTGAGTACAGTCAAGAAAGAAGTTTAGTTTTTCAAGAATTAGAATAATATTCATTCCCAATAGACACAGGATTAAGAGACCAAATATCTATGTGTGTATGTATATATGTATATATAGATAAGTATTTTATATATTATCAATCAAACCATCTAGAAAGTGATTTTAATTCTCTAAGAATCAGTCAATTTGTATGTATTGAAGAATAACCATGAATTATAGATTTCAGTTTAATAGAATGTTATTTGTGCTACAAAGGAGTGCCTTGCATTTAGCAGGTATTTATTACTTTTTAATGCAATAGAACTTAATACAATAGAATTGAACAATTTTCAAAAGGACAAATATGAAGGAAACAAAGAACTTTGGAAAGATATTCTAAGTAGCAGAATTATAACACATACACTGGCTATTAAAAATGTCAGATCAAAACATACTTTTTAGCATTATCTTTCTTAGGGGTTTATGTCTTTTATTTTTTTATCAACATGGCTAATATGGAACTGATTGCATGTGTATAATCAATATCAAAGTGCTCACCTTCTCAAGTTGGGATGGGGGGAAAGCAAGAGGAGCAGAAGGAATTTGGAACTCAGAAAGTTAAAAAAATTTTACATTGTAACTGAGAAAAAATAAAAATATTAGAATTTTCTAATGTCAGAAAAAAGATAAAGAAGATAAACTGGAAAAGATCAGAATATAAATACTTAATTTTAGTTCAAATTTATCATATTATTTTTAAAAGCCAAAATGAAAACACTTCAGATTTGGTAGTTGAAAATTCAGTTTCATATTTATCTCTGTTTCTTGAGACCATGGTCATGTATAATAAAAAAAAAAAAAAAAAAACTTGCAAACCACTTTATCTCAATGATGCTTATTAGTATTGAACATCATTTGGAACTAGGTATAACTTTAAAAATATAGATTAAATTAGTCTTCAGGATATATGGTGAAAGTTTGGTGGTTGAATTGGGAGATTAGCATCTCCATGATTTCTTTGTGTCACTCCAGTTTTCTAGACTCAGTTTCCTCACATGCAAAATAAGAAGCTGTAATCAGAGGACCTTAAAATTCCTTCCAACTTCAAAGGCTATAATTCTGTAATTTCAATTCCCCAAGTTAGAAGCATTAATAGCAAAATTAAAATCTGCCAGAAAACTTTCCCTGAATAGCTACCATGAGTCCCATTACTCCTTTACTTTGCATTCTTTCAAGATCAGTTCCACTCTGTGGGTCTGTTTCCTCATTTGTAAAATGAGTATGTTGGACTAGATGATCTTTCAAGTTCCTTCCAGCTTATATATTCCATTTGTATTTAATTTGCACTTTTTATTTTTTGTTTCAAATGTTCTCTATTCCTGTTTTTTTTTTAATTTTCATTTCCAATAGATTTAAGTTGATCTTTGTTTTTATATCCCCTACATTTCCCTTTCTGACCTCACTCCATGCTCCTAGAGAGTCATCTTGGATTTTAAAACAAACTTTTTTTTCAATGAATCATCAAAACTAATTCACAAAAAAAGAAAAAAAAGAAAAAAGAAACCTGACACTATGCATTTCTGTGGAAAAAAACCCTTCACAACAAAATTTGGGGTTTAATTGCAAGATCCTAGAGGGCAGCAAAGGCCATGGTTATATTTCTTTGCTCTATCAACAATGCCAAACTCTGCCTCCCTTAAGTCCAATTTACCTGCAAGTCAACCCATGATGTCATTGATCATCTCTGAAAATAAGGAATGAACAACCAAACCAAATCAAAACCAGTGCCAAATACAATGCTCCGACAAAAAAAAAAAAAAAGCTAATTCCATAACAATAGGCAATGTAGTACAGCAACATACCTATTTTTATTATGTATTTAAAGACCTGGAAAACCCAGTCTAGGATTTCATCTTATTAGACCTGCTTCCCCTCCAATTATCCCTTTTACTTTTGAGGGTACCATCATCCTCCCAAAGACCAAAGACCTCATCTTCTTGTTTTCGCCCTCACCTTCCCCTCCCATATCCAATCTATTGCCAAGATCAGTTATGTTACCTTTATAACATCTCTCATGACAAGTCTCTCTCAACTTTATTCCATCTCCCATTCAGCAAAATTATCTTCCTAAGTATTTATTACCCATTCACTCAATAAACTCCACAAGT
>JAJPUD010006193.1:96938-126083 GCA_023553655.1 Myrmecobius fasciatus
CTCCACAAGTCTCTCCCAACTTTATTCCATCTCCCATTCAGCAAAATGATCTTCTTAAATATTTATTACCCATTCACTCAATAAACTCCAATGATTCCCTGTCACCTTTAGGATCCAATATAAAATCTTCTGTTTGGTATTCAAAGTCTTTCATAACCTGTCCCTCTCCCCATGTTTCCAGTCTTCATAACCTTACTCCTATCTACTTACTCTATGATTTAGTGACACTGAACTCTTTTTTGTCCTTCAAACAAAACTCTAGGCATTTTCACTAGCCTGAATTTTTTATAGCCTGAAATTTTATACCTGAAATTTTCTCCCTCTTTATCACCTCTTCCTGGTTTCCTATTGTTTTCTTCAAGCCCCAGCTAAAATTACACTTTCTATTAAAAAAAAATTCTTAATCTCCCTTGTTTCTCATGCTTTACCTCTATTCATTATAGGCAATTTATACCAAATATAATTTGTTTGTATGTAGTTGTTTCCATGCTGTCTCCCCCTATAGAATGTGAACCCTTTGATAGTACAGGTCTTTTGCCTTTTCTTGTATCCATGATGCTAGACACAGTGTCTAGTACTTGATATTGAATGAATGTTGACTAATTCTACTGACCCACTCACCTAGTCCTAACCTCTTCCCTTTACTATTAGAACTTTATTAGCATTTTATTCACAAGGATCTTGGATTTAAATAGCATAATAAGGTTTCAGAAGATCTTAAAGCAACTTCTAATATGTATTGTAACCAACATCAGAGTATCTCTGTGTTTTATAATTCAATTCAAAACTGATTTTAAGTTCAAGTCCGGGGTCTTCACAGGAGGGGGAACATTTGTTTATTATGAGTCTCCAGGGAGCAGAGCACAGTGCTAGGTAGTAGATGGAAAGGAATATTCCATATTTGCATAAGACCTGATTCCTGACCTCACAAAGCATATAGCCTATTAAGAAAATTTTATATACAAAGGTTAAATATAATACCAAATGATTAAAAACAAAAGAAGGAGGAGCTAGTTGGTACAGAGGATAGAGTACTAGGTCTGGAGTCTGGAGGATCTGAGTTCAAATCCTTCCTCAAATACTAAATATGTGACCTTGACAAATCACTGAACCCAATTGCCCCCCAAAAATTAAGAAAATAAAATATTAAAGGAGTTCAAAGAGAAGGTTTCTATTTGCTTCAAGGTCCTTAATGGAAGGGAAGAAGGCTTTTTGCAAGTAGTAGCAATTGAATTGGACTTTAAAGGATGGATAGGAATTTATTAAGAAAACAAAGGGAAGGATATTCTAGGCATAAGAATAGCATGAAAAAAGACACAAAAGAGAGGTAGTACAGAAAATGCAGATCCTACTCATGGGATTGAAAGTAGATCTTTCTTAACTAAACCATAAAAAACATGGAAAATAATAACAAGAGTAATCACTAATGAGAAAACTTGACAGTTTTGATCACATAAAATTGAAAAGTTTTTACATTAGTAAAATTAGCTCAGCCAGAATTGAAAGAAACAGTTAATCAGGATAAAATTTGTTGCAAATCTATGGTAATCAAGATATTTAAAGAATTTAAAGAGCATGAGCTATTCCCCAATAAATAAATGGCCAAAATATTTGAACAGTCCATTTTCAAAAGAAGATATTAATGCTTTCAAAAAAATATCCAAAATAGGCCAAATTATTAATGAAAGATTAGAATTAAAGCTCTGAGATTTTACTTCATTCTCATCAGATTGGCAAAGATATTAAGATTAAAATCACAGACATTGGAGAAGCTGCAAATATTTAAGTGCACTGAATTCACCTGATGTAAGTGTGAATTGGTCTAAAACAATTAGAAATTATAACAAACAAGTCACTAAACTATAGATATCACAGGATGGAGGGGTACCTTCAGGTATGCTAAAGATAAAAGAGGATATCTCATATTTACCAAAAAAAAAAAAAAAAAGAGTCAAAGCAGCACTTTTTTGTGATAGCAAAGAGTGGGAAGAAAATTACATTCCATCAACTGGGTAGTAATCCTCCAGCATCATAAGAAACAATAAACATGAAGAATTCTGAAAAATTGGAAAAGATTTGTGGGACCTGAAGAAAAGGTGAGGTAAGCAAAATGAAGAACAACTTACAGAACCATAATAATGTAAAATAAAAAAATACAGAAATACTTCAAAACACTGATGAATGCAGTAACCAATCATGACTTACAAATACTTAATGACTTGTATCCATCTGCAAAGAAGCTCTAGACAACAGGGATAAAATGAGGCATATATTTTCAGAGAAGGCCAAGGTGCTGATATGTTTTGCTTAATTGCCCTGATTTGGAAGCATTATAAAATGTTTGTGATGTTAAAAACAGGAGAGGAAAGTGCATCCATAGAACATCAACAGTAATAAGAGAAACACATCACCTGTGTGCTTATTTCCTCAGTTATTTACATTAATTATTACTGAGATTTGTTTTGGGAGGGAGTCATTTGGATTTTTATATCTTGGGGTTCATAGGTTGATCTGAGTGGTTGTAGTTTTTGAAGCACTAAAATTAAGAATGATATGGATTTTATGTTACTTCCCCCAAAACTTTACAATTCATCCCCCACTAATTAACAGTGTGAGGTGAAGTAAATCACTTAATCTCTCTAGGTTCAGCCTCCACATCTACACAAAGAGAGGGTAGGACCCCATTCCAAACAGTAAACAGTTGGGTGCTTTCTTTAAAGAGAGTAACAGCCACCAAAGAAAGAAATGTAGAGTGACTATGATATGCATAGCCACTGGTATTATTATTCCAGAGAATCCATCTTTAACAAATAAAGAAAGCACAATTAGTAGACCATCTGCCAGGAAATGCTTTGTTATTCAGAACCTTTTTAAGCAATGTTATTTATGAAATAGAAGTTTATCTATAAAATCAATTTGCAACCCAAATGGAAAAATAAGCCCTAAATTTAGATGGAATTCCCATTAACTTAGAAAGTGATTTTTAAAGATTTCTACATACCCAAGAGCAGTAGACCTAAATTGGAAGCAAAAGAAAGAAATGAAAAAGCTGTGAAATTCCAATAGAGTACAATTCAACAAACTTTCGATTAGTAATTATGAAGTGTTGGTCCAGGGGACACAGAAGTAAAAAAAGAAACCTAGTCTCTCACCTCCTGGAGCTTATCATATAATAGGAAGAACTTTTGTAAATACTACGTAGTATTTACATTACTATCATAGAACAATTTTGTGTGCAACAATTATACTATACTATTATACAATGAAGCATGTGATAATTTGCTGACAGATATACTTATAGGAATATACATTCAGAGCTGGAAGGGATCCTGGATGCCAACCAGTCTAATGGCTTACTTTTACAGCTGAGAAATCCTGAAGAAATTAAGTGACTTGATCAAGATCACACAAATTAGTAAATAATAGTAGAGCCAAATTCAAATCTAGCTCTTAACTCCCACTATACCATACTGCCTATGGAAAATTAAAGAGGGAGAGATCACTTCTATTTAGTGGAGTAAGGGAGGGAGAGGATCACAGAAAATCCAAAATACATTAAAATAATTTAAAATAAGTTGACTCCTGATTTCTGGTTGTTTTGTTGCTGTTGTAAACACTGTACTATAGTCCAATTCACTCCATTTGTCCTTTTGCTTATATCTCTGGACAGCACCCTAGAAAAACAGAATTTTTTTCAAGTTGATACTTGACAAAGCCATGATTGTTATGAGATATCAAAAATCCCCATTACTGTTTGTTTACATGCATGGGGTGGCAAAGATAATTTCCTTGACTCAACTTTATGCAGGAAATATTTTGAAAACTATTCACTGGCAGAGAAACAACTAAAAGGCAAACCTTGAAGCAAGCAGTAGACACTCCCCTTCTCCCTCATATTTGCTGTACTTCTTTCTTGCCAGGTCATAATTTATAGAATACCTCCTTCAAGAATAAATGGTTGGGATTGAAAGGGGAGACAAGCAGGGGTTGAGTGAGGAGGAGGCTTGGAGCCAGGCTGTCACTGAGTATACCGGTGCCCTCAGAAGAATGGCTTGCCCATATCTCTGATGTTTCAGGAATTTCAGCTATGAATCACAAAGCAAAAGTTTTAAACACTCTTAAAAGTGGATGCTTAACATCCTAAAGGATAAAAACTCATATTTCTTTTCTCCCTAGTCTTTTATAATCAAACCTTCCTCTCCAGAACTAGCAATAAAACTCTTCAAACTTCAAACAAGTTAAGTAAAATTTCTGTAGTTAAAATTTTCTTCTTAGACTCAAAAATTTTCTAATTCTCTGTTGTCTAAAAACTGACTTCTTTGGTCACTTCTCCCACCAAGATCCATCTTTCTTTTCCATTTCAGCTATTCTAGAACCCCAGTGGAATAGTGCATAAAGGGTGGACTTGGACTCCAAAAGATTTACATTCAAATCCTTCCTTAAGTACTTAGTAGCTACATAATCATGAAAAGATCATTTAATCCCTCTGTTTCCTCATCTGTAAAATATCATCTATCTTACAGAATTGGTGTGAAAATCAAACAAGAGAATATTTATAAAGTGTTTTACACAACTCAAAGTGTTACATAAATCCTAGCTATCACTATTTTCTCCCTTTCCCTTCTTCCCGGATCTCTTTACCCTTATCCCAACCCTATAAATGGTTCCCACAGATAATACTTAACTAAGAAATAAAACAAACTACTGACCCCTCCTCCATGTGATCACCAGTAATCAACAATGAAAGATGGTCAAGTTGTCCTTAACTCATAGAGTTAAAAAATGTCTTCTTTAAAACCATAGCAAGTGGCTTGAAACAGACCCTTGTTTGTATTGCTAGTCCAGTATTCCTGGAGAATCCACCTAACAGGTAGCTCACTTCCTTTTCCCCTACTAGCTCCTGCATTTGAAAGAAGAAAAAATACAGGCTACCTTCTTAAGCTTTTAAATTGGTTAAAATTAATTGTAATTGCTCACCTGCTAAGCTCCAAGAGGTCAGGAGTTGGTCCCCTCAGTCTACTGCTTTGAACAAGTTGTATTTAACCTATTTGCTCAGAAAAGGCAGCCTTTCCAAACCAATTAAAAGGCAAACTGAATCCTTAAGAGATGTTGTAATGTGATGGGGAAAAGGGGGTGGTGCTTGAAATTTTTGACCTATCAAATCCAAGTTACAATAACTTTATTGGGGGAAATTAGGAAGAGTATGCAAACAAACATAGGAGTGCTGCAAATACCTGAATTGACGTTTGAAATGAGAATAAGAACCCAGCTGTAATACAAACCTGAACCAGGTACTGTTTTTAATGACCTGAGCATGATAAGCATCAATATTTAGAAAAGTCAATTCCTGTCTAATAAATATAATATGGGAAACAATTGAACTTTTAAATAGTGAAAAAAAAAATTTTTTTAAGAAAATTTAGAATTTTAAACTATCCTTTCTTCTTAGCCATAATAGTTTTAAAATTTTTTTTAAGTTATCTGCGAACTCTTTTTTTCTGAGTTTACCATTTTTAACTAATCTATATAAATAATTAAATCTGCTTGCTCCTTCTTGGTACTTAGATAAAATCAATTTTTCCTTATATAGTGCTTTAAAGTTTCATAAATTTCATAAAAATTATTATTTTGTCCTCACCAAAATCCCCATTCTTTAAGATAAGAAAACTGAGGCAGACAGAGGGTTAAATGATTCCCCCAGGGTCACATAGCTAGTAAGTATAACTAGTAATTAAACATTTTCAGAATCTTTATGTTTCTTTTATTAAAATACTGAATTTCATAGGATTTAGAACTTAAATGAGCATTGAAGATCATCTAATCTGACTCATACCTGTTCCAGAAGAGAAAAGAGAAACCCAAAAATTATCCCTTAAGATCATATTATTAGTAAAAAGCAAAATTTGGGATTTAAACTTGTCTTCCTACTCCAATGTCAATATCTTTTCTATTATACCATGCAGTCTACCAAAAGAGCCTTTCCCTAAGACCAAAGTTTGTATAAATTACCAATTCAATATTTACATAAAAGGAAATTGTAATGAGGCCTTCTAAAGGAAGTTGGGAAAACATTAGCTAGAGAATATGTGTATAGACTCGCATAAGTGATCTGATCTGACTCAGGCTTTCCATTCACTAGTGTAAAGTATAGCCCATCCACCCTTCTCATCCCATGTATTCCTATGAATGTCCTCCCATAATCTTCCCCCAGGGATCCCACACAATAACCTAAAATCTTTCCTGTAAGTATGTTAAAAACTAGGGAGTACTATTGCCTCGTTCAGACTACTATATCTCCCTCTCAAGGCATGACAAGCCTGCCTATTTTTCCAAACATATCTCCTACATTCTTTCCCGCCACTCCTTGCCCATAGACAATTATTGTTAATATGCTACAGACTACACATTTATTACATCTCTCCAAATATTTGAATTTTTAAATTTTTACTCTTCAGAGATTAAAGTGCTCCCCAATTCCCAACTATAGAGCATCATGGTGTTTAAAAAGATGTATTTTAATTTAGTTTTTTTAATTTGACATTGTAAACTATAAGTACTATAAATTTTCCTAAATAATTCTCAACCTTCTCTCTTACTCGAATTCAATGATGAATATTCAGCTAGAGCAGGAATTCTTAATTGTTCTCATGTTAGAGACTCCACTGGTACTCTGGCGAAACCTATGGACCCTTTCTCAGAATAATGTTTTTAAATGAATGCATGAAATGAAATACATAGGATTTCAAAGGAAATGAATTATGCTGAAATAAAGTTATCCAAAAAATTTTTTTAAGTTGACCTTCAAATTAAAACCTCTGTGCTAGAGAATACGAAACCAAGTATTAACCAATCAACAGTTATGAGATAAACAATGTGCTAAATGATAGGAATATAAATACAAAGAATGAAATCATCCCTACTATGAGAGAACTTATCATCATCCAACCCTACTACCTATTGTGAAATACAGAATATTATCATTGTCTGCTGCACATTTTCACCTAGTTGTCCCATCAGCATCTCAAACACAACACATCCAATACTAAAACCTACTAGCTTTCCACCTAAATACACACATCTTCCAAACTTCCCTATTTCTTCCTGGGGTAGTATCCATCCTCCCAATCACCCAAATACATCCTCAGAACAGTACAGGATAACTCCTCTCTTCCTCATCCCTCACATTTAATATGTTACCAAGTCAATGATTTTGCCCTAAATATTTGTGAAATCTATCCTCTCCTCTCTGTTCATAGAACTAGTATTCTAGCTAAGGCATTCTCTCTCACCCAGATTCTTTATTGATCCCTCTGCTTCCTGTCTTTTGCATTCCCACCATATCTTCCACCTAGCTACCAAAATGGGTTCCTAAGACAGTAATCTGGCAATGGCACTTTTTTTTTCCTCAAAAACCTTAAATGACTATTCTAAGAGGAAAAAACCAATTACTCATCTTAGTATTTAAGGCCATAGGCAGTCCTAGTTCCATGATATTTTGTAGCTTTTTCTCATATTAATATTTTACACCTGTTCCACAATCCAGTTCTTCTCCAAACTCAACATTCCTTCTTCAGTGTCCATATGTTTGGATAAACATCTCCAGTCTTGGAATGTACTCCATAATGATTCTTATATCCACCTCTCAGAAGTCTTATCTTCCTCCGAGACTTAACTCAGATTTTACTTCTTCCCTGAACATTTCCTTCTACCTTGCTATTGCTTTCTACTTCAAATGACTTTATATTTACTTATCTGGGCATATTGCACTCACCTCCATTAGAAAGTAAGAATCTTAGTGGCAGATACTCTTGTTTTTTGTCTTTGTACCTTTAAAAGCCTAGCAAAGGACCTCAAACACATTAAGCACTTAATAAATATTTGCCAAATTGAATTGTATATTTCTAGAAGAGCTTTTGAACATGAAAAATATGTCCCCTATTTCTTCATAGAAGCTCCCAATGCAAATTTGGCTTTAAATGTTGTAATTTAAACCAACCAAGTGGGGGTACTATGCAACTTTCTCAATTTTATCTTGTTATTCCCTAGAAATTTGTTATACTATTATGTGACAAAAATACAATATAACTAAGACATCAGAAAGGTTCCATGTACTTGGATTTTATGTATGTTATATATCATATAGTCCATTAAGAGCAACCAATACTATACAAAATAATAATAACCAGCATTTATGTGATTCTTTAAAGTATGCTCACTCATTTGATTTTCATATCAAACCTGAGAAATAAGTATTATCATTATTCTGATTTTACAGCTGAATAACTAAATGAATTGGTTACAGAACCACAGCCAAGTGTCTGAGGCAGAATTTGAGACAGAGAGTTTTGTTGTTGCTGTTGCTGATGGTAGTGATGGTGGAGGCAGCGACAAGGGCAACAATGACTTTGAATGCTAGATCCTGGAGGCAAGAAGGAGTTACTAGAATTTATTTAGTGAAGGGTAAGGAAAGATATGACATAGATGGACCTGCACTTTAAGAAAGTCATTTTAGTGAGTAAAGGGAAGATGAATTGCAATGGGAAGAAATTTGATACAGGCAGACCCAACAGCAAGCTATTATCCAATAGTCCAATACAATAATCCAGATATGATTGTAGTAGCAGAGGAAAGAAGGGAGAATATTCAAGAGATATTGCAAAGAAGTTGATTTTCATTGGAAATAGTGAAGAGGGTTCTGATAAAGACCTCATTTATAATATATATAAAGAATTAACTCAAATTTGTAAGAATTCAAGCCATTCTCCAATTGATATATGGTAAAAGGATATGAATAGACAATTTTCAGATGAAGAAATTGAAACTATTTCTAGTCATATGAAAAGGTGTTCCAAATCACTATTGATCAGAGAAATGCAAATTAAGACAACTCTGAGATACCACTACACACCTGTCAGATTGGCTGACAGGAAAAGATAATGATGAATGTTGGAGGGGATGTGGGAAAAATGGGACTCTGATACATTGTTGGTGGAACTGTGAACGGATCCAACCATTCTGGAGAGTAATTTGGAGCTATGCTCAAAAAGTTATCAAACTGTGCATACCCTTTGACCCAGCAGTGTTTCTATTGGGCCTATATCCCAAAGAGATCTTAGAGGAGGGAAAGGGACCCACATGTGCAAGAATGTTTGTGGCAGCCCTTTTTGTAGTGGCTAGAAACTGGAAACTGAAGGGATGCCCATCAATTGGAAAATGGCTGAATAAATTACGGTATATGAATGTTATGGAATATTATTGTTCTGTAAGAAACGACCAGCAGGACGATTTCAGAGAGGCTTGGAGAGACTTGCATGAGCTGATGCTGAGTGAAACGAGCAGAACCAGGAGATCATTATACACAGCAACAACAATATTACATGATGATCAATTCTGATGGACATGGCTCTCTGCAACAAAGAATTGTCTCAAACCAGTTCCAATTGTTCACTGAAGAAAACCATATACACCCAGAGAGAGGAATATGAAATATGGTCCACAACATAACATTTTCAAGCTCTCTATTGAGGTCTGCTTGCATTGTGTTTCCTTTCTCTGATTTTCTTTTTTTTTCTTGTAGATAGGATTTTTCTTGTACAACTTGTCAAGTACTTCAACATTATTAACATGTAATGGACTTCCTGCCATCTAGGGGAGGGGAGAGGACTGGGGGTAAAATTTGTAATGGAAAGCTTTGTAAAGATCAATGCTGGGGAACTACCCATACATATGTTATACAAATAAAAAGCTTTAATAAAAAAAAATAAATTAAATAAAATAAATTTTTTTTAAAAAGCCTGAGGTCAAAAAAAAAGGGGTTACTACATTTTGTAGGAAAGATTCTCCACTTCTCAAATAGATTGGGTAGTCAGTAGCAGATAGAAATTGCATTGATGAAGGTCACTGTTTGCAGGCAAATGAAAGATCCCAATTTCAATCCAGCCTTTTGCTGCCTTCCCTCCACAGAATACCCTGTATTCAGAAGGAGATGTAAGGTACAAATATTCCAGTTGGAGGAAACTTTGGCTTAAATATTTGGACTAGAACTCAGGTTTCTTGAATGCTTCTCAGAAACAAAAAATCTTTATCAAAGAAGAAATTTAGAGTATGCATTTGATCTTAATGATGATTTAGTGTTCAACTTTGATAAATATGTTCAAAACTGTTAAGATTTGTGAAAATTGCAACTGAAATGGAACATATCCATATTACATATTATCTGGACCAAAATGAGAAATAATAATAATAGTCAATGTTCACATAATACTTTAAAATTCACAAAATTCTTTTACATAATCATCACATTTGACTTCATCAAAATAGAAAACATTGCAATGTCCCAAATATTATTGAACTGGCAGTACCACTGGCCTATACTTTAGCTATCCCATGTAGTTATGATGCTGGATCTGACTTATTCAATAAAGACTTGAAGACAAAAGGGTTTAACAAACAAGATGCCAGTTTGAAACCCATCCCTTTGCTAGAGATGCTCACTAAACATCTGCAAATGCCTCAGCTACACAGCTACCAAATTTCAGGACTAAACTAGCTAAAGTCTTACTTCACTATGACTCATCCCTGTTGTAGTGGTGGCTGCCCAGCTAATGATACAAAAGGATTCAATTCAAGAAAATGTAGCAACCCATTCCACACTTGACAAATATTCAGAGATATGAAGTTAGTTTTCTAAGAAAGCAAGCCAATATCAATTACCATATTTTTCTAAAAAGTTCTAACTCACTAATAATAGAAGAAAAGCAAATCTTAAAAACTGTGAGGTACTCTTTTATGTATTCTAGAATAGGCTTGCAGACTCCTTTTATTACTAGGTAAATTTATGACAGGTAAATTTATTAACCTTCTTCGATTAAGAAAAAAACATAAAAGTTCATCAGTAAAATGTTGCTATTATTACATGTAATTTTCAAAATATTTGTCCTGATATGTCTTTTTGAAACATTAATTCTTTCTTAATCACATCCTATTTTATATCATATGATATATTTTATAACCCACTAAAAGTAGTTCATTTTGTTCATTATATTTTTTAAATGTGTCCTCTTGGAATATTAGTTTCTTCATTAATCATATACTCTATTTTTTTCTAGAGATATTTTATTTCACTAAAAAAGTCATCTTGTTCTACTTTTTAATTGAAGCATAAGTATTTTTTGACTTTTTAAAATTTAATTAAATTCTTCTCTAATTGTTTTTTCTTTCAAAATGAGCAGTTTTAATATTGCTTAAATCTAACATCAGGCTCCTACCTTCCCTTATTTTTCTTTGTTGTTTCAAAGTGATTTGTGATGGTTTTCTCTGAAGCTTTTATTTGTTTTTTCTTTTTCAAAAAAATCAATCAATTCTTTATTTTGTTTTTAAATTTTTTAATTTCAAATTTTCAATATCCTTGTTACTTTTTATTGAAGTCACATTGATTTCCTCATTTCTACTTCATATAAGCCAAAATTCTAAGACATGTTCCCATATTCTGATAGTTCAAACCAGCAGCATTACCAGAGGTAGCTCTAGGTTTGGGAGGCTCCAAAGAAAAGTATGGGAGAAGAGAGGTATTAGACTGGCTATCAAACTGAAGGCATACAGAGCTCTTGTGCCAACCTCATTCTTGTATTCCTATGAAACCTGGACAGTATACCAGTGCCATTCCAGGAAACTGAATCGCTTCTATTTGAATTGTCTTAGGAAGATTCTGAACATCACCTGGCAGGATAAGACACTGAGATCCTTTATCAAACTAAATTGCCAATTATTCCAATTCTACTGCAGAGAGCACAACTCCATTGGGTGGTCACATTGTTCAAGTGCCAAATGTATGTTTACCAAAAAAAAAAATATTATTTTATGGAGAACTCACACAGAGCAAGCACTGACAAGGTGATCAGAAAAAGTAATACAAGGACACTCTCAAGGCCAGGAGACACTGGCACAGGACTTCCCAGTACGGACCGCCCTCATCAGAGACGTGTTCTATGAGCAAAGAAGAATTGAATTAGTCCAAAAGAAATGTGAGGTTCACAAAATTAGAGAAGCCACCCCAAATGTTCATAAGGACTATTTGTGCCCAACCTGTGGCAGAGAGTTCTGAACTAGAATTGGTCTGATCAGTCAGTTGGACCACTGTAACTCAACTCTAACATAGTGATGTCATTTTGGTCTTCTTCGAATATGAAGGACCACAGGTAACCAACAACAACCAGTTCAAACTAAACAACAATATAATAATGGGCTTGACATTTTGAACTCTTTAGATTCTAGTAATATATAGTATTGCCCACTTAATAGATAGATCCATTATTTGATCCCTAAAGGGTTTTTCCTATGGAAGCAGTGGGAAATAGTGGAAAGACCACTGGGCTGAGTGCAGAGAAACTTGCCTTCTAGTTCTGGCTACAGCTTGCTTTGCTTCAGTATACTTACTTGTAGGAGGGGAAAACTTTTTATTACTAAAGGCACATTTCTTTTTTTTTTTTTTTTTTTTTTTGCTTTTTGCTGAGGCAATTGGGGTTAAGTGACTTGCCCAAGGTCACACAGCTAGGAGATGTTAAGGGTCTGAGACCAGATTTGAACTCAGGTCCTCCTGACTTCAGGGCTGGTGCTCTATCCACTGCGCCACCTAGCTGCCCCTAAAGGCACATTTCTTAAAAATTATAAATCTTAAAAAACCAAGTCCTCCTGCATTAGTATTGCTTTTCTTTTTCTCCAGTCCTTGAGAGAGATTGGGGATAAGGCTATTCATTGAAGATAGCTTTTGGACAACATCTCAATTCAGCTTCATTTAATTCAATAAATGCAAAGGCAAAGATTATTTTATTTTTGTCCTTTATCTTGAGATCTCTATGGCATAGAAGGTATTCAATAATTGTTTCTTCTTGTTTCAATAATCTCAACTGGACCATCATTGTTATATGAAATTCTCAATATTTTTCCCCTATTGACTGTCTAAAAACATTCCTATAGAGTCTGTTCCAAATCTTTTCCATCTTCCACCAAAATCCTGTGAACTCTCATCAGATAAGTTACCATACTATTTTTCTAAGGAAATTATATCCAGCCATCATTTTAGCTTCCCTCATTGCCCTTCTTTTGCCTTTCCACTTCTTCTTTCCCCATCCTAACTTTCCCAACAATTTTCAGGTATCCTATCTTCCTTTGTTCTAACTCTAAGCAGAGATGTCAGGTCTAACATCTACTACCCTCCACTTCTGTCCCCAGTTCTGCCCCCTCCTATTTTTAATTTTTAAAAATATATAAATATTATAAAAAGATTTTACTAGTCATGAATTTGAGTAACACTGGGTCCTGGACATGTCACTTAAGTTCTGTTTATCTGTTTTCTTAATTGAAAAATAGAAATAAATCCCCACCTTCTAGGGTTGCTATTCAGATCAAAAGAGATCATATTTGTACTTAGCACAGTGCCTAGCACATTATAGTTATTATATAAATGCTAGCTCTTGTTGTTGTTGTTGTTGTTGTTATCATCATCATCAAGTACCCTCTACTCCTGTAACTTCTTGTTTTAAGTGGTCTTTTCCTTATAGAATCTCCATTTTAAGGAGTCCCAAGTATGCTATATCTTTCAGACTGTATTCCTGACTTTCCAGACTTTCTCTATCATGCTAACCCTCTTACCCTTTTTAGCTTCCTTTTATTTATTATTTTCCACAATTAGAATATAAGCTCTTTGAGGACATGGTTTCTATACTCCTAATGTTTGGTTGGTTGGTTGTTTCCTTTCTTCAAAAGAGGACCAAAATAACATTACTTATGTTAAGATCAAGGTATAGTGTGTCCAACCAAGGCTGATTAGACCAATACAAACTTGGAAGACTCTACCACAGGTCAGGTACAATTAGCCCACTTAATAAAAGCTTGATCACTTAAGTCAACATGACATCAGCAGCAAATGTGGCTTGTTTTAACGTACTGAAAGGCTTAACTTCTAGAAAATAAACAATAAATTGCTTAAAACCTTAGACAACCTAAAGTAATTAAAGGAACTGCTCTTCAACAGGGAAAACTGATCTTGGAATCACCAAAATAAAGTATAAATTCAAGCTCTGTTATTTATTACTTGTGTGGCTTTAGGATGTTTCTTTCCTTTTGATCCTTGGCTTTCTACTCTATAAAATGACAGAATTGGAGTAGCTGATGTTAAATTCTCTTTCAGGCCTAAATTTCTTATCCTATAAAATATTTTCAGTCATATTCTTGGTAGAGATCTGAGATAGTTTCAGTTCTACATATGTCAGTGAGAAAGGAAAAGAAAATGTTTAGTTTAAAGGGTAACCCATATGCCATTTTTCTAATGAGATTTCTCTTTATCAATAAGTGAATATGTACCAGTATTAAGTCAGATTATAGATTCCACTTGTAATGTCCTCAATTCACTAGTATTTGTCACTAATGCGGACCTTTCAGCTATAGCTGGCCTTAAATGCCTTTTGGATTTTCAATATAACTAACTGTAGAAGATAAATTCGCTTGAGTTTAGCTGAATCTTAGGAATCAGAAAAATGTAAGATAAGTGAATAAAGAGCAAATGTTTTTCTTGAAGAGAAAGATATTGCTGCTAACTTTGAGAACCTTTAAATGAGAATATGAGTTCACAATTACAAGCACTTTATTTGACATTGTAGTTGATTAAAAGACACTTTATACACAATATCTTATACAATCTTTTCACTATCCAATTCAGGAAGGAAAGTTAAATTTTATTGTATCATCTTACAATGAAGGAAAGTAAAACTTTGTGAAATTCAATGACTAACCAATATCATACAAAGAGTGGCAGACCAGGGGACTGAGTTTTCCTAAGATTCCAAGTCTAACATTCTTTCCACTATACAATACTAACTCTTATTATATTTATGCCAGGATAGGCATGGACCCCAGAATGTCAGATTTCCTGTTGTTCATATGTTGAAAAAACAAAAACAACTAATCCCCAATTCTTTTAATTGAGGATTTTTGTAGGGTTTTTTTTTTTTGTGGTACATCCTCTTTTTAATTAATTTTTTTTCAATTAAAAGTATTCATTTTCTTTCCCTCCAGGAAAAAAAATATCAAATACACATAATCAAGCAAAGCAAACTTCTACACTGGCTGTGCCCAAAACATTTACTGTATGTCTCATTTTAAATTCTGAATCCTTCACCTCTCTGTTGGAAAATGGGTAACAACATTTTATCACTGGTTCTCTGGAATCATGACTAGATCACTCATCAGAGTTCTCAAGTTTTTCATAGCCATTCATCTTTACAATGCTATTTCTTTTTTTATTAAAGCTTTTTATTTTCAAAACATATGCATGAATAATTTTTCAACATTGTGCTTCAGATTTTCCTCTCTTTCCCTCCAGAGGCTCCCCTAGATAGCAAACAATATGTTAAATCCTATATATGTAAACATATTTATACAATTATCTTGCTCATAAAAAAGAAAGGAAAGAAAATGAGTAAGGAAAAAAATGCAAGCAAACAGCAAAAAAAGAGGATGTTATATTGTGACCCACATTCAATTCCCACAATCCTCTCTCTGGGTTTAGATGGCTTTCTTCATCACAAGAATATTGGAACTGATCTCAATCATCTCATTGTTGGAAAGAGCTACATCCATCAGTACTGATCATTGTATAATCTTCTTGTTGTCATGTACAATGACCTCCTGGTTCTGCTTACTTCACTTAGCATCAGTTAATGTAAAGCTCTCCAAGCCTCTCCAATATCATCGTGCTGATCGTTTCTTATAGAACAATAATATTCCAGAACATATGATGTTATTCCTATAGAAAAAAGGCTGCCAGCAAAGACAGTGAGACAATACACATCAAAACTAGCAGACTCCCATGTGACCAAAGACAGAACAGAGACATATATGGGAACTAAAGAACTTTGTATCTATAAACATTTTCCCAGAAATCCCAAGAGCAGCCAGAAAGTCCCAGAGTTAAGACTTTAGAAAACTTGAAACAGTAGCAATCAGTGCAACATGACAGCACTCAGTCTAGCATAGCCCAGAGATTCCTGGGTCTCTCTGTTCCAAAGTGCCACAGAGAGTTCTGGAGATTTGGAACTCTTATTCTCAAAGAACTGAAGAGTGGCCCCGTGGGGGAGAAGTCTAATTTTGGGATACAAAGGTAAGTGAAAGAGTCCAGAAGACACTGGGCAAAACCCAAAAAGGTCATTTACTCTACTTAAAAGTAAAGCAAGATTGCACTTGGCCCTGGTACAAAGCCACAGTTGAGGAACTAAAATTGAAGAGAAGAAAAATCAAAGAAGTCCCAAAATAGTATAAAAATATAATTAAATATAATATTGTATTATATTAAAGAAAGATTTATAGATTCCCCAGGAAAACAAGAGAAAGTTTTTGGGTTTTTTTTTTTTGTAACTGCTATGAACAGAGTCTCAAGGCAAACAACTGGAATGTCCAAAGAAATGAAAATCTAGAATAAACATAAGAGATAAAAACTGAAATAAAAACTCTGGAGGAAAAAATTGGAAAAAAATCTTAGAAGAGAAAATGATAAACTTCACCCAAGTAAGAAAACTAAAATAGGATTGTTATTGTCATTGTTTTCATTTTTTCCCAATGGAGGAAAGAAATTAGCAGGAGAAAAATTAAGTAAAAAAACCTAAATTTTAATTTTAAAAAATGAAGTAAACCAAATAAAAATCAATGACTCCATGAGACAGCAAGAAATATTTAGAACAAAAACTAATGACAGGAAAAAAATGAAGAAAATGTAAGATATTCAATATCAAAAAACTAACCTGGAAAATAGGTTGTGAGAATTTAAGAATTAATGTACTCTAAGATAATTATGGTTTTTCAAAACCTTGAATACCATATTTTAAGAATTTATAAAAAAGAAAATTGCCCAGATCCATTAGAATCGGAAGGTAAAGTGAAGTTTAAAAAGAATCTATCAATCACTTCCTGAAAAAAAAACCATAAAAGAAAAAAAATCTGATGAATCACAGTCAAAATTTAGAGTTTTTCAAGTCAAAGAAAAAATACCGTGCCAATTTATAAGTAACCATCTGACCAAGTTCAAGAACCACTTATTTGCATTCCCAAATACCAGTAAGTCTAACAAGATAAAAAAAAAAAAGAAAAATACCCCAACTATTCATAAGGGGGGGATACCAAATACATTGTGGGCAGAGAAAAAGAATCAAGTAATAGGAAGAGTTGGGAACTAAGAGAAGAGCAATGATTTATAGGAGCAAGTTCCAAGAGGACATGAAAGGAAACAAGATTGCAAGCAGAAATGGAGAGTTTGCCTTGGTACCTTCTTGCCAAAGGTATGACCTCTTCTTCAGAGGTTATACCATAATTGAAAATTGACAGTTGAAAAGAGAAACTAGAATTGAAGGTAGAGGCAGTGAGGAACTCACAATGAGAGATGGACATAATTTCCACAGAAAAGGTACTCATATGATGAGAGACCACAGAATTCTGACAGAGGGTAGAGATTTGGAACAGATTCCATAGGAATGCTCATAAACAGTCAGTGGGGAAAGAATACTGATTATTTCCCATAGCAGTAAGGGCTCAGTTGAGATTAGATAACATCTAAGAAGTAATTATTGAGTATCCCCTATGCCATAGATTGTTCCTCACTTTCAATATACAAAGACCAAAAAAAAAGTCTTTGCCCTTAAATTTGTTGAATTAAATGAAATCGATCTGAGATTTTTCTCTACAAGCTATCTTCTACAACCTCAGAGTTCAGTGTTCTATTAGACTGAAAAAAGAAAAGTTAGAGAAAAGGGGAGTGAAAAGAGCAAGACTAAAAAAGGAAGAATTGTTTTTAAAGTTCATAGATTTTTAGAAACCACTATTTTTAGTAGCATAAGTTTGAGGGGTGTGTGGGGTAAGTTTTTTCACACACACACAGATAATTATACAGAAGTCTAGCAAGGTATAATGACTTTCTAGAACCAGAAGATGTCTCCCTGCACCCAGTCCAATACTCTTTAATTTATCCCACATTGATCCCATAGAAAAAACCCTACAGAAACAAAGTAATGTCTCTATTAAGTGGAAGGAATATAGCTAGAATCAAAAGGGTTCAAAATAGCATTTATATAGCACTGTCCTTTAAACTACCAGAATATGGGAATATGTCTGAGAGATCTGGTTTAGCAAGAAATAGAAAATGGAAATAGAAAAGTTGATATGACTTTACTATGGGGTATTGGGGGGAGGGAGAATTAAGAAATGTATAATTACATATTTTTTAAAACGTAAAATAAAGTTTGAGAGAAATCTGGCATATATGAATTTACAGCAACAAGAAGAGATAAGGGAAGGCAGGAATCTGTTTTTTAATTAAATAATATTTAAAATTATGTAATTTCAAACAAAAGATAAACTGGGAAAACTCCAATTGTTTAATACTCTTATTTTAATAAGAAGTGGAATTTGTTTAGTGGGTTATAAAATCTCATAGAATAGAAAAATAGAACATGTAATTAAGGAAGAAATTAATCTTCCAAGAGGATATATGAAGATAAATACAATGAAAACCATAAGTAATAATAGTGGTGTTGAGCTAATCAACTTCATGATCATTATTTTAATTAAAAAAGGTAATAAACATGATAAATTTACCTTGTCACAACAAGAGCCCACAAAATAAGTCAATTATAAAATATATTAGAAGAGATGGGGAAAATCCAAATATCAAAGCAAAGGTGCGCCTCTTTTTGTGGTAGTAAAGAATTAAAAATTGGAAGGATGTCAAGAACTAGAAATGACTAAACAAATTGTGATATGATTCTAATAGACTACTATTGTTCTATAAGAAATGACAAGCAGGCTGATTTCAGAAAAACCTGAAAGGACTACACAAACTGATGCTAAGTGAAGGAAGTAGAACCAGGAGAACATTGTACATAGTTATAACAGTACTGTATGATGATTGTGGAGATTAAAATTATCCCACCATTAAAAGAGACTGAGGTAGAAATCTGAGCCAGTGTATTAAAGGATCCATGGTTCCCTCTAATGAAGTAGACCTCAGATCTTCTTCACAATCTGAGATGCCTCCTCCTACCAGGGCCCTATTTTTATAGGGCTAGATGTCCAGTCATTTCAAAACAACCATACCAATACAGAATAATTCCATTGAATATGCAAAATAATATGCCAGCAGGGTCACAAGTTGGGTGAAGTAAGGAATATCTCCATATAAAATGGACAGACTTCTCCTTTATTTGAGCAGGAGAAAATAGTCAAGCTATCACAGTCGATGACTGAGGTGGTTATAAGATAGTCATCTGCTTCTATTGGACAAGTGATTGGTCCAGAGTACAAAAATATTTGGAGGAAACTTTCCATGTAATTGTCACGTCGGCCAAACTGGGTTTGGTCATCATCACAAGGCAAAACAAGGGTGGAGGGTCTTTAGCTAATTTCCTATAGTTAAGCAAATGAACTTAGAATCAGCAGCTCATAGCTCTGGGGACTTATATATAGAAATTAGATATGATTATATCAAATTGATTAATATTGATTGAATAGAGTAGAGGTTCCAAAATGAATTATTTTTCTCATGATCAATTGTGAATGATTTAGCTATTCTCAACAGTATAATGATCTAAGAAAATTCCATAGGACTCATAATGAAAAATGCTATCAACACCCAGAGAAAGAACTGATAGAGTCCTAATGAAGACTGAAACATACTATTTTTCACTCTATTTTTTATGGATTTTCAATCCCCTTTTGGTCTGTTTCTTCTTTCATAATATAATAAATATGGATTTTTTAAAATAGACTCTAATTTTTGGACTAGATGACCTCATGTTCCTTCCAGTTCTATTTTGATTATATTAAATTTAAAAGATTTTGCACAAACAAAAGCAATATAGTCAAGATTATAAGAGAAGCAAGAAAGCAGGGGGAAAATTTTACTAAGTTTCTCTCATAAAGATTTTCAAGTATTTAGAGAACGGAGTCAAATTTATAATAATGTGAGTCATTCCCCAATTGATAAAAAGACATGAACAGGAATTCAGAACATTTCTGAAGAAATCAAAGCTACATATAGTCACAAGAAAAAAATGCCCTACATCACTACTGATTAAAGAAATTCAAATTAAAACAACTCTGAGGTAATATTTCACGCCTAGCAGATTGGCTAATGTAATAGAGAAGGAAAATGATTGATATTGAGGAGATGTGGGGAAAGTAGGACACTAATACACTGTTAGTGGAATTGGGAACTGATCTAATCAATCTGGAGAGCAATTTGGAACAATGTCCAAAGAGCTATAAAATTGTATATATCCTTCAACCCTGCATTACCTAGGAAGTCTGTACCCCAAAAAGATCAAAGAAAAATGAAAAGAACCTATATATACACAAATATTTATAGCTCTTTTTTTTTTTTTTTGTGGTGATAAAGAACTAGAAATTGAGAGGATACTCATCAAATGGGGAATGGCCAGACAAACTGGGAGGTAAACTTGTAATGGAATACTATTGTAGAATAAGAAATGATGGACAAAATGGTTACAGAAAAATCTTGAAAGATATACAAACTGATACAAAGTGGAGTAAACAGAACCAAGAGAATAGTATACACAGCCATAAGAATATCATACAATCATCAACTGTGAATGACTTGGCTATTCTGATCAACACAATGATGCAAGACAATTCTGAAGGACTTATGATGAAAAATGCTATCCACCTCTAGAGAAAGAGATGATGGAGCCTGAATGTAGAGCAAAACATGCTTATTGGATTTTTTTTTTATTTTTGGTCCATGTTCTTTAATAGATGGCTAATGTTTTGCATGATTTCTATGTCAAATTGTTTACATTCTCAAGCAGGAAGAAGAAAAGGGAGGGAGAGAATTTGGAACTCAATTTTTTTTAAAAGTGTTGAAAAAGCATTGCATATAATTGAGAAGTATTTAATGAAATAAAAATAGATTGGGAAAAATTATGTATATGATAACAAACCATATTGCATTTGAAGTCAGGAAAACCTAAGTTCAAATAATGCCTCAAATATTAGATATGTAACTCTGCCCAAGTCACTTAACACACTCAATCTCAGTTTTCTCATCTATAAAACTGGGAATAATAATAGCACTATTTCCCAGAACTGTTGTGAAGATCAAATAAAACATAAGGATCTTTGTAGGCTTTTAAGTGTCATACCAATGTTTGCTATCCAAAACTAAACCAACTAAGCAAAGATAGAATTAAAGATTTGAAAGATATGACCTACCATCAACATTTTATAAAATATTTATTTTTATAACTGAGGAGCATTGACTTTGGAAAACAGAGTGCCAAAAAAAAAAAAACAAATTAAATCTTTTAACCACTGACTAAATTTTAAATAGTCATTTAATGCCCTCAAATCATCTAATTCAACTTTTTTATTTTATAGCATAAGGAAATAGAATCTTAAGAGGTCACTAGACTAGTCCAAGATCACACAGTCAGGAAGTAAATGATAAAAACAGAACTAGTACTTACATCCCCTGGTCAGGTATTCTTTTTATTATATACTACATGATCCCCATGACATAAGGGAACATATGAAGAGTCATGAAAGTTAATTAGCTAACACTCTATAATAGCAAATTCATAATTAAGAGTTTGAAATTTACATTTCTTCAGTAGTTACAGAAAAAACTACATCCTTTAAGAAAATTGGATGACATCCTATTAGGCCTAGGAAAAGATGGCTTTGGAGAAATGAGATGTAGTTAAAAAGCAATATGATCTAAACATATATTCTTCAGGTTCACCTAGATGAAATATTCATAAATAGAGTTAAGAACCATTGAATGCCAGAGCCATTCATCATATACATATCATTAGATCCACCCCAATCCAAATCATCAAATCATTGACTCTACTATCCCACTGAATCTGAAGCGTCCTACTCAGGGAGTAGGGAGGGATGTAGTCACACCTATGTTTTAGAGATATCATCTTGGCAGATAAGTGAAGCATGGGTTATATGGTGAGAGACTTGAGGCAAGCAGACTAATTTGAAGGTTCTCACTGTGTTCCAAATGAGAATCTATAAGAGCCTGAATTAGTATTGTGAGTGATCAGAAAAGGAAATATGATAAATATTGTAAAGGTAGAACTGATAAGATCTGGCAATGAATTTGGATATGTTTGATGATCATGATGATCATGATTTTATGGAGTAAGTGAGGGTGAGCAATTGAAGGATGTCACCAAGTTTGTGAGCTTGGGTAAATAGAAGGATAGTGATGCCCTTAAAAGTGATATGAAGTTTGGAAGGGAAGTGTTCAAGGATAAGAATAGCAAGTTCTGTTTTGGGTCTGTTAAGCCTGAGATGCCTATGAGGCACTCAGTTTGAGATGTCAAGAAGCTATTGAAGATGAGTTACTGAAGCTCAATAGAGAAATCTTTTTGCATATGTTAAGTTTTATATATCTATGTGAAATCCGGTGGTATATGTGCAACAGACAAAGTTGTTGATAAGAGATTAGAGTTAAGAGAGGTGAGAGCTTGATACTTAGATTAGGGATCATTTGTATATAAATGATGACTGAACCCTTGGGAGCTAATGAAATCAATTAGAGATATAGAAAAGGACTAGAAGGGCTCAGAATATCATCCTGGGATACACTAATGCCATTCTTTCATTTAAGTACAATTTTATTTGTCTTCAAGATTCATTTATATAAAGAATATCAAAACTGGTAGTCTAAAATGTACATCTTAAGTCTTAAGTTTGCATTTCTGCCATTATCACAAGCCTATAGTCAAGAAGACTCATCTTCATAAGTTCAAATCTAGCCTCAGACTCTTACTGGCTGTGTGACCCTGGGAGCAAGTCATTTCACCCTGTTTGTCCCAGTTTCCTCATCTGTGAAATAAGCTGGAGAAAAAAATGACAAACCACTCCAGTGATTTTATCAAAAAAAAAAAAAAAACCAAATGGGGTCACAAAGTCAAACATGATTGAAAAATGACTGAACAATTGTCAACAACACCATAAAAATGGAAAGGGACCCATACTACATTCTTCTTTTGCTTCTTGGGTAACCCTAGTCAAAAAATTATCATCATATAACCAACCTATTATTATTGAGCTCTCTATCCTTAACCAGGCAGCTATTGAGAAAGCAGGCATAGTCTGCTGCTGGGACAGTACTCAAAGCTAGGGATGAATGATAGAACCTTCCAGAGTTTGTGTTCCAGTCTATTAGTCAACAAGCATTTGAGTTTTTTTAAATAAATAAGAAAAAACAAAATAGAAAAAGAAAGACAGAAAAGGAAAATAAAAAACAAAACAAAATACAGCAGAACATCAGGGAAGATTCAAAATATGTAACAATAATTTTCCATTTCAAGAAAGCATATAAAAGAAGAGATTATATTCAGAACTCTCCATCTTTTCCTTGCTTCCTTATAGATTATTTTTCTGTTCTCTGCTATATACTTTTTACTTTATTATTTTTTCCCTTTCATCCTCCTTCAATTCCCCCAGTCTACAATTAAGCGCACACACACATGTATATATGCACATATACATATATCTACATGCATGTACACATGGATATACATACACATTTACACATATCAGCAAATATTTATTAAGCACTTATTCTACATTAGACATTGGGCTAAGACAATAGAAAGACAGTTTCTGTCATTAAAGAATTTATATTCCAATAGGATGAGATAAGGCATAAAAGGAAGCTGAAAAGCAGAGAGGTAGTTTCCAAAGAATCCCTGAAGGGTGGTCAAGGTAGAGAAATGTTTGATGTGCAGTCCAAAGACGAATGAGATATAGCTGGCCTGAATACTCTCTTTAAATGGTGTTTCTGGGAGACAAAGGGGCAGCCATCATAGTTTTTTCCTCTGGCACTGCCAGGTAGTGATACAGGGTCATTCCCATGCCATAGGAGTAGGATTTCATATTCAGAATTACACAATGTCCAATGGCAGATTGCATCATGCATTTGGCCAGATGCCCACATATTCAATGAAGAAAATGTAAAATGTAAATCAACACTTAAAGATTCAAAGCTGATCATGACTTTTATGGATTATCTTTTTGACCCTGCTAAACTTCCTTCTCTCTCTGCTATTTTATCATTAGTAAGTGCCTTGGAAATTTTAAAACATAATATAAATATAATTTATTATTATTATCTCCATGATAAAATTTAGCATAGTAACTCATGACTTTATAAAAAATCCTGACTTGCTCATCACTTTGTATGTGTTTGAGTACCTTTATTATAAAGTGGGGCTATTTGGCTACTTGAAGAAGGGAATACTTTGAAAGCATTCAACTCAGATATATGGAAGCCCAAGTTCCCATTTTTACATGTCCAGGCAGCCTGCTTAAAACCATATTAAACTAGTACTCTATTGTTTTTTTAGTTTATGGTTCACAGACACAGTCATCAGAGTTATCAGATAAGAAGCAAGGCAGCTTAGTGGGCAATGCCTTGTCATTGTCATCAAGGGACCTGGCATCAAGACCTGCCTTTGCTACTGATTATTCAAGTGACTTTATGGAAGTATTCCACCTCCCTTGGAGAAACATGTATTTAAGTCTGAAAGAGAAATTGGAGGCCAAACTTCTTGATTTTCAAATGAAGAAAAGGAAAAAGAACTTGTCTGTGATCATACAAATATTGAGTCAGAGAGCTGGGATTCCAGTCAATATTCTTTTTTCATCTGTAAAATGAGAGAGTTAAACTGCTGCTTCTTTTTCAGTTACCTTTCAGTTGTGTCCAACTCTTCATGACCCCATTTGGAATTTTCTTAGCAAAAGTACTCAACTGTTTTGCCATTTCCTTCTTTAGCTCATTTTACAGATAAGGAAACTGAGGCAAACAGGGTTAACTGACTTGTTCAGGGTCATGGAAGTAGTGAGGCTATATTTGTACTTATGAGTCTTTCTTATTCTTAGCCCAGCGCTCTACCTGCACCACCCAGCTGCCCCAAGAGTTAGACTAGATGACGTCTAAGTTCTCCCTCACTTGTCTATACCATGAAATATAGTATCTAGGATATATATAAGCTCCTTGAATGCAAGTAATGTTTCCACTTTTTCTTTGTATCCTCATTGCATAGCACAGTCCCTGGCACATAAAAAATGTTTATTGGCTGACTGGCACATAGCAAGTACTTAATAAATAATTGTTAAATTGAGTGTTTATTAATTATATACTTGGGTTGTTTTTTTACATTTTGAATCAAAAAAAGTGTTATACTAAAAAAAAATGTTCAAGTCATAAGAGCCAGAGCTGTAAAGAACCTTAGAGCAGAACCTTTTTTTTTTATAATTGTTGAATCTAAGCTCAATTAATTGTCCAAAGTAACATAAAAAGGAGCCAAGCTAAAATTTGAATTATATCATGACTCAAGTTTAGCATTCTTCCCACTGTACTAGCCTTCCTAGAGCATGCAGCATCAAAGTCATAATACTAGCTGACAAGTGTTATTAAAGCATTTTGTAAAATTATGTCCCCTGTAAATCTGTCCATGGCCCATGCCATCTTTGCTGAACCTCTCTTGGGTTATAGCCTACCAAGACAGTCTTGCCTCTGCTTTATGATGTCTTTCCCCTCTCACCCACCCCCATGCCTCATGGAGCCTTTCTCCTTCTTATAGCTAACTAACTCTGTATAGAATTAGTCTGCCAGTCAATGACATACTTATACCTCATGATGTATTCCCTTTCTGGTTGTGAGTTCCATTGGGGAACTTGTGTTTTCCATTGTTAGTTGTTGAAAATCCTTTCCTTACTCTCCTGATTCTATTTCATATTTCCCATTCCTGGTATCTATTGTATCTCTTCATTTTGTCTATAACCTCTTCTCCTAAATAAACCTATTTTTTATCAAAGAGAATAGCAATAGTGAAAGCTTCATATGACTAAACTCCAGCATTTGATTCCTGAACCTCTATCATTCAGTGCTAACCCCAAATACATTATTTGGAATAAGAAATTGCTTTCCTACATCACATCACTATTACTATTAGTGTGTTTATAATGCAGTATCAAATATTACCAAGTATATCATAGTTCACAAGAAACTTTGCAAGAACCATCTTTATTATAAGCCCATTTTAGGACATTTAGGATACCATTTCGGACAAAATCCATGAAAACTCCACTTTCATAACAAACTGAGCATCTTTTGAGGATGTGAGGAACAGGTAAGTTTATTTGCCTTCTAACTAAGAACAAGTTGGATGAGAAATGGTAATGATTCTTGATTAGAAACTGGGGAAATAGGAAATTCATTGCCAAATCAAAGTGGGGAATTTGCAAAGCTGGTGGATGCTTGAAAATGTCAGTAAAATCGGGTAACATGGTATACCACGGTTGACCATTCCTAGTATCTATTGTCTCCCTTCATTTTATCTTTTCCTAAATAAACCTCTTCTCCCAAATAAAGCTAAAAAGAGTATGGCCAAAGAGAATGGCCATTGTGAATTCTTCAAATGACCAAATCTTAACATTTGAAGCTTACTATCATTTGGTATCAACATCAGCTACATCATAACTGCATACAAATAAATGAGAGGCAGCTTGATATAGCATGGTTACAAAATCTTCCTAGGAGTCAGGATTGTTTTTGGTGTTTATCCTTCATTCTAGAAGAGGACCATCTTATCAGGAAGGAGAGGAACTGATTTGCAAAATGAATTGGATTTAAATAAGGCAGGGCTGTGCAAAGTCACAAGTTTTACTCTTTTGGTGTCATCTGACTTCAGGGGCAAGATAAAGATTAGGATGATTGGAAATGGCCTCAGATGTACTAGAAGATCTTGACCTTTTTAAGCTAAGATTTTTCCCAGGTCTCATTTTTTTGGAGGCAATATCCATTCAATAATTAAGGCAAAGTAAGAAATGAGGCAAAAATTGGCCTTTTTTACTCAGTTAAAAAAAAATCAAACTGGAAAGGAAGAACCCTCATTTCTGATGTGAACAGAAACAATTGCTATTTACACTCATTATGAGCCATCAAAACCCAAACAATGACCAAGTGAGACTTGGACTGGGACATATTTGCTAGTGCTTGAAAGCCAAAGTGATTTGAGTTTAAGGCATAGTCCTGTAGCTTTATTTGGATCTCAATAGTCTTTATTGAAGCCTAGTTTTCCAGTGCTATATTTCAAGAAATCATAAATGAAACTACATGGGGCAAAAAACCTAATTGTCCCAATTGTCCCTAAAGATAGAATAAATAAGTAGAGAAGAGAAAAAACAGAAATCTAGACCATAAACCCCAAGATAATTGCTGGAATCAGAAAAATTCTTGAAGTTCAGCCTCTTAAACAAGTGATACTATGCAAATCAATGTGCTTCCTGATGCCTCAGGCAGGTTTCTAAAACTATGAATGTGATGCTGAGGGAATTTCTACATAGGGAGTTTCCCTGTGAAATCATAGATAAAGACAAAAAGCATTTTTTTTTTAAGACTTACACTTCATTGTATTTCAGAAGAACTTCTGAGAGGTGGATACATCAAGAGGAAATATTTTTACCTCTAAATCAAAATAGAAATTGAAAGAATCTAACAGTATTTTCTGAAAGAAATCCCAAATTGAAAACTCCTAGAAATATTGCAGTCAAAATTCAGAACTCTCAGGTCAAGAAGAAAATAGTACAAAGAGCTAAAAAGAAATAATTTAAATACCATGGTGCGTCAGTATTTCAGAAGATTTAACAATATATATATATATATACATATATACAGATATATCAGAGGACTTAGAACATGATATTCCAGAAAGCAAAAGAACTAGGATTATAACAAGAATAACCTATCCAGGAAAACTGAGAATAATCCTATTAGGAGGGGGGTGTGTGAATATTTAATGAAATAAAAGTCTTTTAAGCACTCCTGATTGGAAAAAAAAAAAAAAAAAAACCAGAACTGAATAGAAAATTTAATGATCAAACACAAAACTTAAGGGAAAAAGGTTAACTTCCGGGGGTGAAGCCATGGTGGCAGAGATCAGACAGGAGTCTCTGTAACCTCCTCTAACCTTCCCTCAAACCAACAACATATGAAGCCTCTAGACTGATTTTGAAGCAAAAAAATCCACAATATCTGGAGGAAAACACGATTCTAGAAGAAGATACTCTGGAAGAACTTCAAAACAGGTCTGTTTTAATTGGGCAGGGAGGTGGTCTGCTGAACCCAAACTGCAGCACAGGGAGACCAGGGCAGGGAGCTGGAGCAGGGAGCTGGAACAAGAGTCGGAACAGGAGTCGAAACAGGAGAGGGAGCATTGTGCTTTTCACACACCTGGGAGTCTTCTGGGAGCCTCTTGGGCCAATCTGTCCTGATTGTGGACAGGTGGTTTGGAGGGTCTGCCTTTTGTGGGGGGTAGATTGTGAACCACTGAACCCCTGATGAGCATTGGACCTAAATAATTCAATCAGCAGAACTGCCCCAGGGTGAACTAAAGCAGAACTGCCCAGCCCCTGACATAATTCAATCAGCAGAACTGCTCAGTAACTGAAATAATTCAATCAGCAGAACTGCCCCAGGGCAAATTAAAGCAGCTGTCCCACCTTTGCCTTAAACAGACCTCACACCTTTTTAAAAAAAAATGAATAAAAAAACCAAAAAGAGCTCTCACCATAGACAACTTTTATGGAGAGAGGGAAGAACAGACCTCAAATCCTGAGGCCCCTAAAGGTAAAACAACTCCAGAAAAAGCCCCAAAGAGAGACATAAACTGGTCTCCATGTCACAAGGCTTTCTTTGAAGATTGCATAAAAAATCTTAAAAGAGAGTTAGAAGAAACATGGGGAAACGAAATGAGATCACTGCAAAATAAAATAGAAAAAATGCAAAAAATGCAATGAACAAAAAAATGTAATTGGTCAATTGCAAAAGGAACTAAAAAAAGCAACTGAAGAAAATAAGACATTAAAAATTAGAATCGAACAATTGGAAATGAATGACTCATCAAGACTTCAAGAATCAGTCAAACAAAAACAAAAAAATGAAAAGATAGAGAAAAACATGAAATATCTCCTAGGAAAAACAACTGACCTGGAAAATAGATCTAGGAGAGACAATCTAAGGATTATAGGGCTTCCTGAAAGCCATGATGAAAAAAAGAACCT